>JADDOH010007519.1:0-188173 GCA_016648135.1 Agrypnia vestita
TCTATGCACTTTTGCCATCTCATAGGTAGTTCATCGATCCCTTTGCTAAAAAAAACATTCGGACGGGAATCAATAAAATCTTTGAAGGCGGTTTGACTGCCCCATCGGAGTTGAATTTTTTCCTTTGCAAGAAGTTATCCAAATTTCGAAAAAAATGTTAATCTGTTGGGGCAAGGTCCGGGGAGTACGGTGGATGTCTTAGACATTCCAATTGAAGCTCCTCTAATTTGGTAGCCGTCTGTTGTGCAGTGTGTGGTCTAGCGTTATCATGAAGCAGCAGTGGCTTAGAGCGATTAACCAGCCTCGGTTGTTTAGCAGCTAGCTTTTCCATCATGGTTTGCAGTTGCTGACAATAGACATCTGCCATAATCGTCTGGCCAGATTTAAGAAAGCTGTAGTGAACGACACCAGCACTAGTCCACCAAACGCTCACAAGTAACTTTTTTGGAGTTAATTTTCGCTTGGGGCATGGTTCGGCTGGTTCGGCAGGGTTCAGCCATTGCGATGAGCGCTTCCGATTATCGTACAGGATCCACTTTTCATCACAAGTAATGATTCGATTTAAAATCCCTTCATTATTGTGCCGGTTGAGTAATGCAACGCAGCAGTCAACGCGCGTTTGTTGATTTGCTTCACTCAATTCTTGAGGTACCCACCTTTCAAGCTTTTTCACCTTACCAATTTGCTTCAAGTGGATTAAAACAGTTTTATCACTAATACCGCAGCCTGCAGCTAACTCGGATGTGGTTTGCGATGGATCCGCTTCCACAATAGCCTTTAATTCTTCATTATCAACTTTGGTCTCCGGCCGTCCACGGGGTTTGTTCTGCAGGACGAAATTTCCAGAACGAAAACGTTGGAACCAAAAACGCACTGGGTTTTCTTTTGCGGCACCGTCGCCATACACATCATTAATCCTTCGAGCCGTTTCTGCAGCACTGGTGCCACGGTGGAACTCGTACTCGTAAATAACGCGATATTTCAAGTTTTTCATTTTGTAAACTGAGTGACGCAAAGAAAAAAACAATTGAGGAAAAAACAAATGAATTATAATTTTCAAAACAAAAATACATGAGTAAATAGCTGTATAAATTTGGATTTGGAATTCCTAACCAAAGAGAAGATATTTGAGATCAAATTTGCCAGTACGGCAAAACGCCAATTTCATATGTAAGGACCTAATATTTAAAAAAAATAATTTAAATTGACTCACCGCAAAACAAGAACTAAAGCTAAACAAAATGATTTCATTTGCAACATTTTAAATGGTAGAAAATTTCGAAAATTCGAATCGAACACTTCGAAAATAAAATTACATACAGGGTGTCTCATAGCTAGTAGTAAAAACTTTACAGGTGGATTCCTGCCTTGATAATGAGTAGAAAATGTTAAGCAACCTTAACCTAATATCAATAGTTATGGAGACATTTAATAGCAAAATTTGCATTTTTTTTCAATAATTTCACGAAAAAATATTTATATTACATATAAGGTCGATATATTCACGGAAATCTACAAGGCTCCTATAGCGTAGTGGTCAGAGCACCGGCCCCGGAAGAGAGGTGACCCGGGTTCGAATCCCGGTAGTAGCCAAAATATTTTTTCATGGATTAGATTTTTCTGTAAGTCTTTCTAATTGATTAATTAATTTGGTTTTAAAAACTTCACAGAACTTTGTTCTGAAAAATTACAACTTCACAAATATGAATGTGTTCTTAAATTTAAAATCGGTTGTATCAAATGTGTCCAAATAAAATGAATTAATTGTTTAATTCTGGCGTCCATCTAGCGGTAGTATTATAAAAAAATTTGAACTACCGCATCAATAAAGTGGATTGCTCTATGGACAAAAATAAAAATTAATCAATTAATAAAAATGAGAATTACATACATAATTAATTTGGTTTTTAAAAAATATTTTAGTTGCTACCGCGATTCAAACCAACGGACCTCCATTCTATCCGGGAATGGCGCGTTATCCAATTTTGCCACGGCAGCTTGGTAAATTAACGAAAAATTTTCCCCATTCCCGGATAGAAATATTTTTTCGTTAATTTGATTTTTCTGTATGTCTTTTTTAATTGATTAATAAATTTGCAATATTATTTGTTCATTTATTGTATCTATAGGCTCTTTAGTAACGACAGCGACATCCTACACATTGGTCTATACACTAACTCACCTGTTTTTTTTCTATCTATTCTAGTGCTTCTCATCATACTTCTTACAATACTACGCTGTGTCGTCTAAAGTTTCTGAACTAGTTAGAAGTATTCAGAGTCCATATTCAGTATGTATTGTTTACTTATTTATCTACGAGAAACTAACAGTAAAAATATATATCAGTATAAAGAATATTTACTTTTTTAAAGACCTTGATTACAACGTGGATTTTTTTTATCTGAAGCTGCAAAAATACTTGAGCGATGCGTTCTGGCGTCGTGATATTTACACAGCTTGTTCCATCTAGAGTATCTAGGACAATGCAACTATTTCTAGATCGCTACATCACGACGTATGAAGCTTTGAAATGAACTGTCAAAACATAATATGCCGTATTGTTTGTAACATATTTTACAGTAAGAAAAACAGTGGTTTTAAAGAAAGCATGTAGTTTTTATAACGTTTTAAAACTCGCTTTGAATAAAAAACTTGTTTTGACATTTTATTTTCTTACAAGCATCAATTTTGTTCAGAATTATTCAGTAAAATATAAGGCAATTTAAATTAATGTAAACAATAATCCAAATCTCGTGCAAAGCCAGGCAGTAAAACTAGTAAACCATTAAAAAAAGCCTCGTTGAATTAACTTACAAAGAAAAAAAAATGTTATGATTTATTTATAATAGCGTTTGGGATAGACTTTATCAGTCTTCCTTGCTCGCTCACGCGTCCCGTAGGAAATGCGGCAGTTTGTATGCAGACTCCGGTAGTCCACCGGCCATGCCATACTTCTCCAGCACCGCCTAGCCAGGTACCCCGCAGTCGAATGACTAAACACGACGATACCTCGGGTCGATGCTCAACGGTTTCAAACGAACTCTTCGACACGGCGTATTATTACGCAATAATATCATTACTACTAGGCCCCTCAGACAGCTGTGCTGGCGGCTACGTAGCCATTGGTATCAGCAATTGGCTCTTGTTCATTGACTGTCGCCAATTGCTCGCTTGCTCGCAGCCGATAATGACAGCTCGGCGGCCATTGGCGTTTGCTTGCTGTTTGGCCCTATGGTTGGCTATGGTGGTCGCTGCGCGGTTGGTAAGGCTAGGCCCAGGCGCATAGCAGTCACTATCGGCCGCATCATGGCTGATACTGACTGTTATGCGCCTATAGGTGTGTGCTTGCTGCTAGGCCTTGTGGTTGACCAGTGGTGAAAATTTAAATATCCTAAAATATCACTATAAAATTTTCAATACAATTTCATAAATTGAACACCCTTGAAAACAGGCAAATATTGTCAAATCAACCTTTTCCAAATAATTCATAACCTTATTGATACTCCTGAAATCAAGAGCTCGCTATCTTTCCACGTCCCACTCCGACCTACCAGACAGAAGTACCTCTTTTCCCTTTCAACTTATCATACCAATAATAGGAAATCCTCTCCCATACCACGCATATGCTCAGATATTTTTAAAACAAAATATGAAAGGTATCGTCATATGGTGAGGCAGATACTAGAAACTCGTCCCCCTCCCTGACCATGTGTATTACATACATTACAAATTTATGTTTATGTTAAAGTTAAATTAGGAACAATCGGTTAAATGAAACTGTCTGAAATTTTATCTGTCATTAATATCAAATTGATTTATTAACAATTATGTCTTAGGTATCTGTATCATCCTTTAATTGTGGGAGACGTTTAACTATTTTTTCTGTATTTTGTCTTACCAAGCAATTATGTCTCTCTGTTGGATGACCGAATAAAATAAAGTAAAAATAAAATAAAATAATTTGGTTTTTTAGATATAATTGTCTTCATTTGTCTTGCTTTCTGTCTGATTAATTAAGAAAATGATCTTCTATGAATAAAGGCTTGGGGAATATGTAGCATTATGTATAATGATCGGTTAGAGTAATGAATGAATTCATATTTATCACTCTGACCAAATTCTTCTGGTGTTATGAATAACGCTTACTGTGCGTAATATTGTATGTTTTGATTTGTCTTAAACATATATATATTTTTTTAAATTTATTTTTTTATTTTTTTGATTGCTGCAACAGGCCTCATGGCCCAATTACTGTAGTGAAACACATTACAAAAACTTGCCAGGCTAGAGAAATTCACATACCACTGATTTATTGGGCCCTCACCAGGGATAGAACCTGGAATCTCAGATACGACAAGAAAGTATCATACCCATGGGGCTTCGGGGGCTGCCCGTATGTGTATATCTTTTTTTTTGTTAAATATATTATGGTGCAAAAAACACCCACCCCGCACTAGGGTAGGGTCCATTTCAATTGAACAGTTAATCAAGACCCCAAAAGGGGGAAACATAACCGAGGGATCGCACACACGGATGGCTGATTAAACAGGGTTATTTGGAAAACATAATAACCTCACAGGACTATGTTCCTGTCTTGATTGTGAGTCGAAAATTTTCAAGCATCCATGTACAGTAACTTATATCAATTACGGAAAATTCATAAAAACCCTGTAGACATTCCATATTTTCCAACTGGAATTCGAAGGTTTCTATTATTTTATTTTCTTTGTGTTAAAGGAAATATTTTTTTCTTATTAGATATAAGTTACTGTAATGATAGTCCAAAGTTTTACAAAAAATAAGTCAGAAATATTGAAAAAAAATGCAAACTTTGATGTCGCATATATCCATAACTATTGATATTAGGTCAAGATTGATTGAACTTTTTCCACTCATAATCAAGGCAGAAATATAGTCCTGTGAGGTTATTCCAAATAACTCTGTGTAGGTATTTCAACATTTTTTTTCAAGATATATTATGGTCATAAAGCCTTTGAAAGTACACAATACAAATAAATAATAAATCAGAGAAAACAACGAAAACGTTTATTAACAGGAAGCGTGGAAACAGAATATATAATAGAACATAGAAAAATACAATAAGTCTCTGAAAGTTTTGAAAAATGAAAAGCAGAATCATACAATGGATCCCAACAATCTTTACATTGCAGAACATTGAGAAACTAAATATAGGAAAGAGAAAAATGTAAGCGTATAAAAGCTCTCCGAACAATTGCAAATCAAGTTCAAAATGTAAATGAAAAATTCAAATTAAATTGTAGAAAGAAAATTTTCAATCTATGAATATATTTCGTTTGTCTCTTTTATTAAAAAAAAATACAGCAAACTTATTGACGGAATATACGATTATAAATATGTATGTCAATATTTTTGTTGTTTCCATCCAACAGTAGTAAATTATACAAAAGGTTTGTGTATTTAACATTCACAAAGAAGATGACAGGAAATTTAAAAAAAAAAATCGAACGAATATTATGACCTATGTGATATTTTATGATCACGCCTGTTACTTCGCCGAATCAACGCAAGTGACTTTGGTGTGGTAGTGTAATTGCAAAAACAAGGCAGAACGTAAATACATAACTTAGTCCAAAATACAGAGCCTTCTTCTTTTTAAAATTAGGCAATCCACCCTTAAAAAGCGATTTGTGCCATTTTACAAGTTATACATGAGATGTTGCTAAAGGGTATGATTAATTATATATTTATGTCATTTTCCAACAAATAATTTGATATTATAGTTATCAGATTGGGTAGGTTCATAGCAAAAAATGCAGAATAGGCTAAATAAAGTACGCTTTAAAAGTATAATTGCAATGCTATATACTGTTCCCTTTGAATTTTTTATTTTGTACTGTTATTTTACTGTTGTTTTAATAGTTTTAATACTTTTGATATTACTACCGTTTTTTAATATTGATTTATTTTATGATATTTATTGCTTTTGCTCTTGCTTTACTATTTATAGTTTATAGTTTTTATCTCAAAACACAGAAAATATATTAAAACGTGAGGCGGTTTCTCTGGAACAGGCCTAGCCTAAGTGAGAAATCGTCAGGATTTCTTCGTGAAAATATTTTTGTGTGAACAATAAATTTAAAAAAAAAAATGCAAATTTAAAAAAAAAATTAGAGCGTCAGAAATAATTTGGTAGTTCCCAAAGGATTTGGTCTCGGTTTTACACTACTTTAAAGTTTTAAATGAATAATTTAGGCGTTACACCACCTTAAATTTAAAAAAAAATTGTTTGCTTAAACTTTTAAAGTTCTATATGTAATTTGAGTCACGACTAATCCAAAATTTCTAAAAATTGCCTTAATTATAGCAATTGGAAACAACGTGCTACGTGATTTTTTACACGAATTGCGCTTTTCCCGAAACTTCATTTTTTAGATTTTCAAAGATGGTATCTCAAAATCTACTAAACCGTTTTTGTTCAAATTTCACGCCCTTATAAAATCATCTACGATTTAGCCTAATATTTTATTTGATTAAATTCGCCGTTTGATTGTTGTTATGAATTTAATGAAATTAGATTTTTTTTTAGGAAAAAATTAAAATTATTTTTAAACTGATATAGACGTTATATCATTTAACGAGAAAACTTTGCTTTTTAATTTCTCTCAAATGCTTGCGACGTGACAATCTCCAAAATTTGCACGCGCCACGAAGGACCTTTCGGACGGCATATAACTCAGCCATTTTGAAAAACCAATCTACGCCGTAAACAATGGTACTAAAATTAATTTTATACATGCGATTGTTACGTAATTTTTTTGAAATTTAATGTATCTTTTGATGCGTAAACCCTTAAATAAATTTGGTTTATTTACGAGCAATCAATGTCAAAGGGATAAAGACACAGACTACCTGGATCAAGGACTTGAAGATTTTGTAGTTCGAGCACAGCTGTGATTGGAATCTGCGTATACCTACCCTGAGGCAGCTCCGCAACTCAAAACAAAGGTAGAGCATATTGCATAACAATGGCTAGGTAAACATTCATTGTTTAACTTGCGTCCTCTGAGCAGCGATTCCCTTGGCTGCAATAAAGTGCCATCTGTGTTTTGTATTTTGAATGACGTCCACATTTTAACATACCTCAAATGGCTGGTTGTGGTAGTCACTGATGTTTAATTTACTTTAACTAATTTTAAGACTGTGAAATAAGGCAGCACTGTACATAAAGTGTCGCGCCTAATTAATTTAAAAAAATTCAATATGAAGTATAATGTTTAAGGGTTTTTTATTAGACTTTTTATCCTTCCAAATTCATGTAACAAAATTAAACTTGTGATGTTTAGCCAATAAGGTATTTGGTAAAAGTGTCAATGCCATAGAGATGAGGCACTTGAAGCAATAGATTAGGCGGTCTATCTAGGCGGAATTCAGAGTAAATATTTAGATTATTTAATAGATAGATTTAAAGGTTAAGGTACGCCTTAAAGCGAATTTAATCGGAGCATCGTTCTTAAAATGACCTAATTGTCTCTAGAATATTCTATACAAGTTCGTCGAAAATTCACGTCAATTCGCGCGTAAGTGGTCGCACTTATTTCCAAACGCCTGTTAAGTACTCCTCTTAATTATTGTCGCTAGTATTTGACTCACTAGCCACTCTGAATCGCCACCGCATGGTTACCCTTTTATTATAAAGTGAGAAATGATTTCGATTTTAGACTCAAACACAGCAGTATCCATATTTAAAAGTTAAATATTTATTTATACATGTACATAAATGAAAAAAATGAGGTAGCAAGTGTATTCAAAAAAGTATTTCCAATAAAATGTACACAGGTTTCGTAGATTCCAGAGAAATTTATTTGAAAAGTGACAGGTTTTTTGTATTTATCTCAGAAACACCACAGCTTGATATTGCTGCCTTTGCTTTTATACCCCTCATATTAGAGTAGGAGCCAGCAACCGCCAGAGTTACGTTATAGTATCAAACCTATTTCTGTGTAGTAGGTATGAAGGTTTGGATATTATGACATTTGATGTTGGGGGGATTTTGGCAGGTAATACAGGTACTAAAAATGTGTAAGTTATACTTACCTACTATAATGTCAATTTTCAGAAAATTTTTCAGGTTTGATATCATAACATAAGTCTGGCAGTCGCTGGCTCTTAGTCTGATTATGTAATTAAATAGCTCTCTTATCTTGGCGATTATCTTGCTTGCTGCAGCTTCTAATTGTTGGACCGAATCAGAAACATTGCATCAGATTCTTCAGCAAGGACGTCCTTCGTCTTCAGGACCTCTTCTACTAGCAATTTTAATTTAAAAAAATACATGCCATTTATAATTTTTTTTTAGCAACATTGTCACGATTGCACGTGAACTTCAAAAGATAATATTTATTTATTTATAATATCTAGATAATAATGAATTAAAAAATACAATGTTGAGCTATTTAATGCATTGGTTTGATACCGCTGATGTCTAAAATGACTTAAGCATGCAGGTTAAGTTCACAGTTAAGTGTACAATTATTATCAATTAATTTTCTGCTTTAAAAGCCAGTTAGTGTCATATGAAGTATGTAAGCACACACATTAACGGTAATAGATTACGCATACTTAAGTACTAACGTAAATCTTTGAGTTTAACCTTAAACACGCGGTTAGCTTAATTCGGATCATGGTTTAATTAATCAGGGCGTACGTGTCTCCGTGTCCACAGCGATCGAGACCACCGGGTTGACATAGGAGCACAACCAGGTACCTACTTATCTGAAATGTTCATCAAAATTCCGTTTATTTGAGTAATTGAACACAATAAGGGAGACAGCAACAAGAGGGTGAAAGAAGATACGAATTCAGCTGGGTTGGGCAGTGGAATGCTACCCACCACAGACCCAGGGCCATTCTATGAGCAAAAGCTGCCATATTTGCCCTAAACATTCGCTATGCGGGTTGGCATTTTTTTAATGCTAAGTGGTTTCCTCGCTACGCCACAGACGAAGTAAGGGCACGAGGCGCGGTGCCAAACTTCCACACAAACCACGTCAGTGTTTCAGGAGCGCAATAAAGACCAAAAATACCAAAAGCAACGATGTAACCTTAGAGTATAGGATTGTATATACTCTAAGGATGTAACCGTTTTATTTTTATGCACCGGTGATTTTACATATTTCTTTATTTTTTTTAAATATATTTAATGTTTCTATGCTTTCATTTTTTCTTTTATGTACTATACATTTATTTTACGCATTGTTATTTTCTTTTACTTTGTTATTTTTTCTTTTTGTTTTTACTTTTCTTTGGGTTATCATTATCATCATAATTATTTTGTATTATGTTAAATTATTTACATTTTCTTTTGTTATCATTTTTATTTTATTTTTTATCAGCTGGGTTTTTAGCATTTGCAAAACAATCTCTAAAGACTAAAGCTGTTTCAAGTACTTTAATATGGAGTGGAGGTGTGTCAACCGTCATTATCACCATCACCATTATAAGCTCGACAGCCTTGGGTGGTCTTTGGCTGAATCCAGAAGCCTCCCTTCCTTCTCCGTCAATATCATAAATAAATTAAAGGGTGCTCAAAGAGCAACAGGCTATGGGCTGTGAATAAAGTTGTCAATTATTTATCTAGGGATTACTACGCCAAATCTCAAGTATATTAGGATTAGTATTTAGGATTAATTTAGGGATACCAAAATTGAATCAAAACAATGTTGAAATCAACCCTTTATAATTGGCGGTATTGCTTGTATTACGCAAGTATTTGTAAGAGGAAGGGTTATTCAAGACGATATCAAAATTAGTTTGGCAAAGTTTTAGGTCGATGCATAATTATACGCCGTTTTAAATATATATATATATATATATATATTTTAATTATTTAATTTATGGTATGAATACAGTTCTTATATATAACATATCAGATTAAACATTTTTTTTAAATACTTAGTAATCATGTAGACCTCATCAGTGAAGAGAAGCTCTTGAGTCTGATGAGGGAGCCACAGTTCTTATTCCTTGTTATAATATATAGGTACATAGTAGATACAAGTTATTTATAAATAAAGTTAAAAGGTAAGTTGATAATGAAAGTATAGGAGTTATTTTGAAAAAAGCTATAGGTTTAAATGATTTATGAATTTAAGTTTGATTTTAATAAAAAATTTATTTTTTTGATTTGCTCTGAGAGGTTACTGATGCATCGTATCTCGATAGGTAAGTTATTATAGTAATTAATGGCTTTATAAATATAGTGATGCTGCATTTGGTTTGTTTTTCATTTAGGCATTATGAATTGGTTTCCTTTTCTCATAAGTTTGAAATATTCCTGGTTTTCTGTAAGATTTTTTCCTTTACATATTTTTAATATGGAAACTTGCTTGAAAATATCATCTACGTTTGGTACTGGTAGTTTATTAAACACATGTTATGTACATTTATTATTCGGGGGCGTAGTCGCTATCAAGTCAATTACTGCTTCACAATTGCTTGGAAGACGGTCGATTCCAGAGTCCAGTATGCGGTGTCCTGGTGCTAATTCGTCTTCTTCCACAGCTACCACAAGGGCCTGGTCATCAAAATTCGAAGATCGACTCTCTCCTGACTTGTTTTCTAAGCTGATATCACCAGCTTTAAAGGGAATAAATCACTCTCAGCATGTCATGAGGAGGTTGAACGGGATAGAAATGCAGTCGCTCAGGCAGAATTTGTGGAATTTCATAGTTCGGTAAAGTGAGGAAAGAACAAATTAGAAGTGAAGAAAAGAAAATTTATGATGTGGGTGTTGAAGGCACCCGAAACAGAGGACGTCCGCGAAAGATCAAGCATGATTAGATAAACAAAAATTTGAAGGAAGGCCCTGCTAAAAGCTCTAAGCTGAAGAATTATGAAATGAAATTATGAAACTATGAAAGGGTGACAAAACAGAAGAGTGTGACTTTCTATGCTCTCTGCCTACCCCTGCGGAGAAGCAGCGTCAATTAATTTAGTATTGAATAGAAAAATCCGAGTTAAGACTAAACTGACCATTTTTATGATTTAAATGAATAAAGAGTGTTTGATGGTGTGGATAGTGAGTGGGTTTTTGCAGCCAGAACTTTGCGGCGTTCGCCCTTTATACGGCGCCGCACGGAGATGGCTTTAATAAGATAAAAATGTTAACCTGGTGACGCAGGAGTAGGGCCGATATGGGAGCCGTCGGCTCATAGAACGGCCCGGGGAAAGTGGTGGGTCTCATTCACTGACCATTGTTAAAGCTATGTCAACGTCCACTTTAATATATGGTCACCAAATATGGAGTAAGACTAAGTATTCAAGCTCCCGACATGAGATATAAAAGGCTCTCGGCTTGGATGTATTGTTTGTGGATTGATAAAGATATTTTAACCGGTTATGCATGATACAGTTATTTGAGATTTGTATCTGATTGTAAAGATGATTAGTTACTAAGACAAAGACACCTACCTCTGCGGGGAAATGGTGTGGAGTTTATTTAGTTATTTAGAGATGGCGTTATATTTTAGTGAGCTTATATAATTCTAGCGTTAGCAATTGTTTTTTAAATGAAAATTTTATATTAAAAAATCTAATTGACGAATAAGCCTCGCCACGTAATAAGGCTTCACCGCGATCGTGACGTCGTTCGTACCAGCGTCGAAATTCATATCATTAGCGATCGCTCCAAGTCCGAATGTTTCCTTGTCGGCTGCTCTCCTGGGCCGGCCAGATTGCTGCTCTTCTCGCGGATGTTCACGACCGAGGGTCCGCGTCTCCCGGAGCCCTCCTCGTGGGGCCCGGAGGCAGCTGCTTGAGATCTTAGGCAAATTGCTGAGCTGAGCCTCGAACGCGGATCTGTGTAATTTAAGTCCGACAGAGCGATTCTTGAAATATTCGGACAGGAGGATTTTTTCATTCAATCGCTCAATGATACAACGATTTAATCAGCTACCTCGCAGAAGCTGTTTAAGTAATGAACATGTTACTTTTGTGACTCACAGATAAAATATAAGGATTTTTATATTATTTATTAATTTGACTTTAACTTTTTGAAATGACATGATTTATGAAACACTTATTTAAGACCACTTTGAAGTTCTATTTAACACCACTAATTACGAGAACTACAGATGTTCTCATCTACAGATGAGAATATAAAGCAGTTTATGTATATTCTCACCTATAGATAAGAACATCTGTAGTTTTCGTTATTAGTAGCCTATATCTATTCTATATTATAGAAATCTCACAGAGACGAAACTGTATTAATTATGGGAAAGTAGGTATAGAAGTCATTTTGGGTGTAACAGGACTTATGACCTGTCTTTTTATTGGTTGGCTTAAGTGATCACTTTACACAATTGTAACATTCACCATTTCCACCCATGATAGAATATACCATGCTTATTCATTTTTTTTGGAAGTTGTATATATGTTCATACTTTCCCATAATTAATACAGTTTCGTCTCTGTGAGATTTCTATAATATACATTAATTGATTAATAATGTCTCTGTGACATAAATCCAGCACTGTTCTGAAAGATTTGAACAAACTCAAAATATTCTGAATTATATCTATTCTATCTTCTATACAAATCTATACTAATATGTAACGTTAGTTTGTAAATTTGTAAGTTTGGATGAAGGAGGTAATCTCCGAAACTATTCATCCGATATCAAAAACTCATTCACCAATATTTAGAATGGACATTCAGGGTGGACATAGGCTATATATTATCCCGTTAAAATAAAAGGGCTCTTCGTGGTGACCTATTTTACAAATAAAGTGGACGAAAAAATGGTCGAGCAATCCCTTTTTTACGAACACTGCCTTAACGGTAAGAGATATTTAAATACTTTCTATTGATAAGTTGTAGAATTCAAAAAGTTCTATAAATAAAGTCTGCGACGACATATATCTATATGGAAAAGTTAATACACAAATTGATAAAATATGACAAAAATTACTAAAAAGAATCCGAGGGCACAGCTAGTGTTTAATAAAATTCATAACTGGTTTTAAACAAGTGATTCAATTATTTATATAAATCGAGAAATTTTCACGCTAATAATAATTTAACATAACCAAAAACGAAAACAGCGCGAATTACGAAATAGTCTTCCAATTATGTTTATGTCCAGTGACTGCTTATTAAATAAAACATAATGTAACGAGCTGTTCGTTGACATTTGACAGTTCCATAGAAAAGTGTCACATGCGCAGAACGGCGGGCCGGTATGCCCAGTGGTTGAAATAAGAACTAACATGATTAATAAATAGCGAAGAAAAGGAAGGGTTCTTACCCGAGTAGAAAAACAAAAGAGAGCTGTTCTTTTGTGTTTGAATAAAAAATAGAGTATTGCGTTGCGAGCGATTGTAAAAGGTTAGAGATAATGTACAAGCGATAATAAAAGATTTATTTTACGAGTTGTGCCATTTCATTTTTCGAGCGAGTCACGCCACGTAACAATAATTTTAGGCGCTTCAATTGGATCTCAGCGCTCTGAATCCACGATAATATTTTAATAAAAATGCAATTGTAAAAATAACATTTTGAGAAATAATATTAATTTCTTTGCTGAAACGACGCGCAACGCGAACAACGAATGATAGGAATTTCTCAGTGGCAGGAGATTGAATCTTTCCGCATGTTTCAAGAATCACCTTCCCTTTCCACCGTCGGGCTATGCAGCGAGGTTTTAATGATAACGTAAGCAAACAAAAAAGCTTTGCATAATCATTTCTAGTTTATAATTTATTTTTATATCTTTATCATCTTTACATTCAAGTGCAGAGAGATGGAGGACTAAGACATTTATTGCGACACATTTTATTTGCAATACACTTTACTACAGCTTCATTTAAAAAATCATGTACTAGATTAGATCAAAAAATCTTCATTTATCTCCCCATCCGACATAGAAATGTATTTTTTAATTTTGGCATACATACTTAAACAGGGTGTCTCATAGCTAGTAGCAAAAACAATACAGTTTGATTCCTGCCTTGATAATGAGTCGAAATTGTTCAAACAACCGTGACCTTAATATCAATATTATGGAGACATGCTTGCATTTTATCTTTTAATAGTTCTGTTTTATTTTTGTAAAATGTTGAATCATTACAGTAACTTATTGATTATATGAAAAATCCATTCGCTTCAATACAACTCAAATAAAATGATAAAAACCTTGTAAAAATCTATTATACTTTAATTAAGGATAAATGATAGTCTAACAGAGACGAAGCTATTTATATATGAAAAAGTGGATGGAAGTCCCTTGTACGATGGCTGAGGGCTTACTACCTGTATGAGCTGGCTTAAGTGATCACTCAGTAATCAATGCAACGTTCACCAATTTCATCGTAAGAAGATCTGCACTTTATTTTTGCACACGCACACATTATGAAATTTTTTGAAATTTCTATACATGCTTCAAATCAAAAACATTTCATATATTGCGCTGGTCTCTGCTAGAGACATCTGTTTTTATTTTTCCCATTAACAAGTCAGTTAACATAGATTTCGGAACTGGTAATGATATTTCTATATTTTATTTTTCAAAGTGCAGGTTTTTAGTAACATTCCTTATGAACGTATAGGTACCTATATGATTTTCTTTCGAATTATTACATATCTACTAGAATACTCCTGTAAATCAATATTTTCAGGTTTTAACTCCTATCATGCACCAGTATATTATATTTTAACAATATTTTATATGAAAGTACGTTCTAAAAACACAGTTACTGGATTTGGTCCCAGAGGGATGATCATCGCTTTCATATAAAAATATTGTTAAAATATTATATTTTAAATTTTTGCAAGATTTTTATTATTTTATTCGACTTGTATTGGAGCGAATTAATTTTTAATTATAGATATAAGAATAGTAACAGACATATCATGAATATATATTGGGTCTGGTTTGTTTATAAGCCACGAAGTATTGAAACTCACAATTGTCATCATAAACGTGTTTTAGATGTGTATGAAATTTATATACATGCCGGAAAATAAGTTTTCAACCCAATTATCTGATCATCCCGGGTCCCAGCAATCAGTGGGGAAACGGCTTAGATGAAAGTGAGAAAATAAAAAATGACAATTCTTGTATATCGACATCCAGTGTCAATTTATTGTTCACCGCCTCTTGTTTATAATTCGTTCTAAATAATAAGAGTAATCAAGTATGTGCCAATTTAACTTTCTAAAATATCCGACAACATTGATGAATTACAAAAGCGACGTTCGGCCATAAAAATCAATAATTGCCGGCACACACTTTTAACCATTTTTTAATGCGTTGATATATTTAAAAGGCTAGTAGTTTGTAATATATTTTTATAATTGTACCCGTAAATGCTGGGTATCTCGAAAGAGACAAACATTTTTGAATAATTAATTAAAACGCATTTTGAAAAAGAATTTGGTTTATCTGGTCATGCCAGGTTTTCCGCGGACGCCCTCTGTTTCTGCTGCTTTATAAATATTCTTTACCATCCTATCCCCACTCATCCGTTTCACATGGCAAAACCCTCTCAGTGATCCTTTCTTTATTCTATGTATCTATTACGCTACAGCCACATCTAATTCATTCTTTCTCTACTTTATCGTACAAAGATTTTCCTCGCATTCGTCTTAGTAAATTAAAATAAAACAAATTAAAGTAGAAGATGAAGATGTAACAATGTTTTTATATGTAGGTATGATCTAGGAACATAAATTTAAAGATTGAATAATGTGTGGATACTCTTAGGATAGAATTGGTGAACGTTATATTGCGTATATATCACTTTTACACAAACCACTTAAACCAGGTCATACAGGTCGTACGCCCTGAGCCATTCTATAAAAAAGACTTCCATATATGTTTTTCATATAAATAGTTGTCTCTGTGAAACTTCTATATTTTATCTTAATTAGAAGATGCAAGTTTTGTATAACATATGGGGGGGGGGCACATTTTACTAAAAACATTCAGTAAATTAATACGACCGAAATGAAAAAAGTACACCTACGACTCAATTAATTAAAAATACTGTTCCAATCAACCCGCGGTTTGATCTGGTGCTACCAGCAGCCAGGTGGTTCCTCCCCTGTACGCAACGTGCACTTATTTGGCACAGACGACCAGAAAAATGTGCAAACTACGAGTCAATTAATTAAAAAAAACTGTTCCAATCGACCCGCGGTTTGATCTGGTGCTACCAGCAGCCGGGTGGTTCCTCCCCTGTACACAATGCGCACTTATTTGAGTGAATTAATTATGAGTCAATTAATTTAAAAAAAACTGTTCCAATCAACCCGCGGTTTCATCTGGTGCTACCAGCAGCCGGGTGGTTCCTCCCCTGTGTATAACGCGCACTTATTTGGCATAGACGACCAGAAAAATGTGCACCCACGAGTCCATTAATTACACAACCTGGTCTAATCGACCCGCGGTTTGATCTGGCGCTACCTGCGGCCGGGTGTTCCGCACCATTTCCTGATGCTGGGTGAAAGCATCGATCGTGATCGGTTTCCAAATGGAAATGATCCGCGCCGTCCCGAGTGATGGCTGCCGTCACCGCTGTCAAGAAGCTGACGAGCGCGGCGCGTAATCTTGTTACATGCAAAGCACGCCTTGAATGGCGCGGCTACCTGCAGTGCGGGCCATCGCGGTCGATCGGTCCACTTTGCACAACTTGTGACAGGTTTTAAAAAAAATCGTCGTCACCCGATGTTTTGATGAGTTATAGGCGGAGACATCGTAGAAGAATATATCAGAGATAATCTTGACCTTATAAATAAATAATGACACCTTATAAAGTTAAAGAAGAATTCTCAAAATAAGCTGGATAGACAGAGTTACGAATGAAGATGTTATGGCTCGGATGAATAAAGAAAAATAAATTATTAAAACAATAAAAATACGAAAACTTCAATATACAGGACATGTGATGAGACATCCAGAGAAATACGAGATCTTGCATCTCATAATGCAGGGAAAGATTGCCGGAAGTCGGGGGCCCTGAAAGAAGGAGGACTTCATGGCTGAAAAACTTGAGACAGTGGTTTGGCCAGTCTACTGTGGAGCTGTTTCGGGCCGCAGTAAACAAAGTCCGCATAGCCAACATGATAGCCAACGTCCGGTAAACGGACAGGGCACGAGAAGAAGTAGAATAAAGTTAAATGCGTCCATCAAGACCATGTACAGTGATTTGGCCAGTCTACTGTGGAGCTGTTTCGGGCCGCTGTATACAAAGTCCGCATAGCCAACATGATAGCCAACGTCCGGTAAAGGACAGGGCACAAGAAGAAGAATAAAGTTAAATGCGTCTATCAAGACCATGTACAGTAGAACCTCGTTAATTTGAAATTCAAAGGACCCAAAAAAACATTTCGATTTACGCGGAGCCCCGTCAATTCGAAATTCAATATATATAAAAAAATCGCAACACTATTCTCGATAAATCTTCTTAATTCTCTATTTTTGCATATTTCAAGAAATCGTTTCAAAAATGCAATATTTATTATGCTATATAAAGATCTCTACATTTTTGTTACTGAAGTACCCGATATTGACATATTTGTTCTCACACACAAAAAATCGATTTTCTTTTCAATTTTGTCGAATTGCAAAAAACAAATTCGAATTACCGAGGTTTTCGAATAAACCAGGTTAATCTTCGGTGAAATTAATATTTCGGGATCTGTGGCTTTTAAAAATGTCGAATTATTGAGGTTTTACTGTATTAGGTAAATTTCAGTAAAAAACGCATCGCTTGACTATTTTTTCATCGAATTTAGTTTTTAATTAGGTCACCAAGAAAAGCCCTTTTATTTTAACGGGATAATATATAGTTCATGTCCACCCTGAAAATCCATTCCAAATATGAAATCTGATGAGTGGTTTCGGAGATTACCTCCTGCATCCAAACTTACAAACTTTACCACTTTATATATTAGTATAAGTAAAGAAAATTGTATGTACTCGTTACTCGTTCATATATTATTTCCTTATATCCGTCCTTGTCGCACACTATTATAAAATATACATATCTTGACAGGTGTCATTTTGTAATATAGAAGCGTTCGGTTATCGCGACTTTCGCGGTAAAATATCTTTCTATGGTATAAAAAATGTTAGGTTATAAATAATATTAATTTCATATTATGATCGACAGGTAATACCGGTAATCTACATAATTTCAAGTTATGCGTCAGTCTTTACATTGAAACCGAGCAGGTTCTAAACAATTTTTTTTTTGAGAAATATTTCAAATTTAAGTCTGGTAGCTTTATTGGTAAAACAGGGTTCGAGTCTGGGTGGTGACTATATTTTTAGATTTTTAAAAAGTGATTATTTTTTTATTATTATTAGAGCGAATATTCAGGGAATATGTTTTTGGCGAAATGAACCATCGAATGAGTTAAAAAATGCAGGTTTTCAGGAGAGCCAAAAGAAAATTTGAAAAATTTGTTATTTTTATCTAATTTTTGCACCAGTAAAGTAAGTGCATTTATTTTTTGTACAATAACGTTGAACCATGTTGACTTACGTCATTGTTTTTTTGCTTGTCCTTTTTAAAAAACTAAAAATAAATTAGCATTTGATTTCATTTTCTAACTCATATAATTTTTCCTTGCTAGATATGTATCTAAAGAACAACTCTGCATACTTAACTCAAAACCATATTTTATTGACTTAAACGGTTGTTCCTTTCACCCACAGATTTATACGTCACATTGAAAACGCGATGTTACTATTATTATTAAATTAAAACAAATATTTTATTATTATTTCGTAATAATACTAATAAAAATAATTACTACTAATAAAAATATTTTATTAGTATTGTTCGTTATCAGCCTTCACTCCACTGCTGGATATAGGCCCCTTCCATATCCTTCCATACTTCCTTGTTATTTGCTGATTGTAGCCATTTCTTTTATCCCATAGCGGTTATGTCGTCGGCATCTCTTTTGAGGTCTTCCGACGCCTCTTTTATTCTCCCAAGGTCTCCAATTTAGAGCTCTGGGTGTCCATCTTGTAGTATCCTGCTTTGCAACATGCCCTGCCCATTACCATTTTAGCTTCGGTACACGATCCATGATATCCACTACTCTAGTTCTGCGCCTAATTTCATCAATTCTTATTTGGCTTACTCCAAGCATGGATCTCTCCATGGATGATAATTATTAAATTAAAAAAATATTTTCATAAATGTTTTAGGGATACAGTGTTACACAGTTTTATAGTAAATAGTATATTAATTGAATAAATGTAATGACGTCACATTCTAGTTTTTCTTTACAAGGTCTGTAAAGAAAAAAAGTTGGTTACGACCAGCTTAGGCGTAAGTCGAGCAATCTTGTTGGTATCGCATTTCATTATCATTGTGTATTCCACAGTACACTGTATCTTTATTATCCGTCTCCCTTCCCCACTTTTCCGATTTTGTGTCCGGATGAATTCCCCTCTTCCTTGAATTAGTTGGGCTGGAATGGAATTAACTTGGAATTAAGGATACAACCCACTTTTGACTTATTTCGGAAATTGAAATCGACCGTTTCGTTCTCGAATTGACGCTTGCCCATATACAAAATGTACATCACAGTAAATACAAATGGTAAAATTTCACCACACACGGATTCGCGTTACTTTTTCCAGTACGGAAAAACGTACACTATAATATTAGCTTTATATTCTTGTGTATTCAGACTCTTATACAGAAGTAAGAAAAATACTATTCAATATAATTTTATACTTAATAATAAATTATATTTTAAATTTAAAAAAATATATTAAATAATAAAATAAATATAATTTTATTATAAATTAGCTGTTCGTACCCGGTGTTGCTCGGGTTAAGGATTTAGTTAAAAATAAGTTTGTAATAAATTAAAAATGTTTGTTTAAAATTAAAATAAGTAACACAAAGGTTCCATTGTTTTGCAAAGTCCGTAATAAAAACAATGTTTCCATTTCATCTAGGCTGGGATGGATGGGATGTTCAGGAGGGAATTGTGGCCCATGTAATTCGCCGGGACCTAAAGAATAAGAATGCAAAATTTGGGTCAGATCGGCAAACGGTGTAGCTTTGTATAGAAAATATATCAGGGGGAGGGATGGAGTAAAGGGAGAGGGGGTAAATTTCGCCTTTATTACCCGCCGGGTCTTGAAGAATAAGTATGCAAAACTTGAGTCAGATCGGTCAAACGGTGTAGATTTGTACAGAAAATATATCAGGGGAGGGGGTTGGGTAAATGGGAAGTGGAAAAATGTCGTTAATGTTACCCGCCGGTTTCAAAATAATAAGTGTGCAAAATTTGAGGCGGATCGGTCAAACAGTGTAGATTTGTACAGAAAGTGTTTCAGGCGGAGGGGGCGGGGTGAAGGGAGACCTACCGTGTCCTAAAGAATAAGTATGCAAAATTTGAGTCTGCATTGAAAATATATCAGGGGTCGGCGAGAGGTAAAGAGGAAGGGAGTAGGCATCGCCTATGTTACCCACCGGGTCCTATAGAAGAAGTATGCAAAATTTGAGTTGAATTGGTCAAACGGTGTAGATTTGTATAGAGAATAGACAGACAGACATACGGACATTGAGTTTTATAGGCGTAGATAAATAAATTTTATTTTTTTAAATTATTAATATACTGTATATGTTTCTTGTGTGTATTGTGTATATATTCTCGCGGACTCGTGGCCATGGGAAACAAATCAAACACAAAAAATGATTAAAGTTTTATTAATAAACTTAACTGATTGGACACGAATTTAACTGGAGATCTATTAAATTCATAATATTTAGCATTTATCACTCGTCTGTGGAACACTGTATGTTAGTCTTCTCAGGATATTCGCGAGATTTCTAAACACCCGTTAGGTACTCTCTTAATTACTGTCGCTGGTATTTGGCTAGAGACACTGAATCGGCGCTTTCGCTTATCTGTGTAACCGTTGAAATGTCACAACATCGATTGTTGTTACCGCGCGTCCAGCACACAATTTATAACCGCTCGAAATCTTGAAACATCTCGCGTATTCATAAAGACCCGATGTTCTCGAAGCCTCCGGGAAAGTCTAGTTATTTCTAAATTCATCCAGAATGTTCGAAAGACTCAGAATATGTGTAGTTCCCATTGTTTTAGTATCTCGTCACAGTATACACTATTACTGATTCGCGGCGGTGGGATAGGTACAATTGAAACAAATTTAACTGCAGCACTTTTTCGTTATTCGCTCTGTTTTGTTCTTTAATATCCACACGTAGGTAGGGACAATATATTCGCTGATTGTCTATGCTCTCTTGCTTCGCCAAAACTCTCTTGTTCGCTTGTCTGTGGCTTATCACAATTGTCAGAACAAGACTATTGGTATCTCATAGCGATGGTGTCACTGTTAATATGTTTATGTGGGTTTCGCGCTAGGAGCTGCTTCGTGGGTAATTTCTCTGTAGACTGTGAACCCGGGGTGCTCGGACTTGAACTTAGTCTTTTAGTGTGATCCTTGTTTGGTCCTTCCCTATTAGGGAGTGTGTCCTTTACCCTGACGTCCCATCACTTTTTTACGGCTCTTTTATGTTCTTCTAGTCTTTCCTTTATTTTTCTCCCACTTTGTCCGATGTAAACCGCATCACAATCTCCACAACTTAATTGATAAAACTTTAGTTTAAATTCAGAAATGGCAGAGCATGCCAGAATGGAGGGACATAAGTTTGATTCGAAATTATTATATGGGTGCAGTAAAGGAAGAAGAATGGACATCTTGGAGATCTTAGAAACAAATAATAATAAAATAAATAAAAGAAATATAATTAAAATCCAGATACCACCCACAACCTCTCCACTCCTATCCATTCTAACCCCGCCCCCGACCCCCACCACCATTACACCCACCTAATCCCTATAAATTATGTCTCGAATTATTTCTAATTTAGTTGTAAACGTGTTGTTATTGACAATGGGAGAAA
This sequence comes from Agrypnia vestita, assembly GCA_016648135.1. Lineage (NCBI taxonomy): Eukaryota > Metazoa > Arthropoda > Insecta > Trichoptera > Phryganeidae > Agrypnia > Agrypnia vestita. The sequence goes on from JADDOH010007519.1 coordinate 21,948, forward strand.
TCCCGAAAACGTTCTAACAATTCAAAATAAATATAGTGGAATAAAACAGTGTTGTGTTTACCCTCATTTTTTAAATATTAAAAATGAATTTCCACAATGTTACAAACAAAAAACTTGAACATTTCTATTTTTATGTTTCCTATATATTATCTTATTGATTTGTTCTTTAACCTTTATTTTATGCTTTTCCTTTTCTTTGCTAATTTCTAATAAAGTGTGATATGTGGAGGAGGTACAGTGAATGGACTATTGCGGGCCTCTCTGGGTCGCATCACCCTTTACACGAGCTGATACGGAAATGGCCTTTAGCTTTAGAGTAAAAAATTATCAACCTGGCGACGTATGAGTAGGACCGATATGGGAACATTCGCTCATAAAACGGTCCTGGAAATGCGGTGTGTATCCATTCACTATTTATATAAGGTCCTCGATTTCTGGAATCTGTTCGTATATTTCCGGACGTTCTATCGGTTTTAAGGTGTATCAAATTTATTGTAAAGCATCTAGAGTATTGAAAAATCCTTCATTACGGGCAGGTCTTATCATTTTTGAATCTCGTGACAATACATGCATTCTAAAATAACAAACGCATAAATTTAAAACCAATCTAAAACTTAAATAACAAATGTTTTTTAATCTTTATTTTAGAATGCGGCTCTCACCGAGGGCTAAGGTTCGATTACCGGTGGGGTCACGAATGTCGAAATCCATGTGATTTACATAAGCCTGAGTGTTTGTGATGTGTTTTGTTTCTGTAATTGGATATTTTTTGTATCTTTCTGCCTATTTTATTTATTTATTATACAGAGATATTTCCTTTGAAATTTCATTAAAAAATTCATTTCAAGCAGTACTTTCAACTAATAATTTTTAATATGCTTTTAATGTATTAATATTTCTTTAGGCCTCATATCATGTAAAGTTTTCTGGTACTGATACGGCCTTTTGATGTGACTGTTCGCAACCACAACCATATCTGAGTGGTGATAACATGAAATAGGTTATTCATAAACGAGAATATTAGGAGATGTAGAATAATTGTTAACATTTAAGGATTTCAAACGAAGCCAATTATGTCACACACATGTAGTAAATCAACATGTTAAGCCAAAAAATATTTATAATACAAAGATACCACTTCTTGAATCACTATTTATAATAAATCAACATATTTCGAGAGACAATACAATGTATGAAACGCGTTGATTTACCAATAGATAGATTAATAAAGCGTTTTATTTTTTATATAAATACTAGCTGCTCAACATTTGAAGGACGTGCATGAGAAGGTGAACGAAAGTAGAAGAAGCAAAAGTGTTGTGTAAGAACTAGGGCTTGTCGGTATTGAAAATTGGCTTTTTCACTAAATTTGTATTTTTCGAAAACCGATTTTTAAAACATTGTAACCCGGTTTTCAATATTAAAATTAAAATTGATATCTTTGATTAAAGTGGTAATATTTGAAATTGTATCCGCCTTAGTTACAAATAAAATGAGATTTAATATTTTAATAGTCCGCATACATAAATATGTACGCAATTTATTTATGTTCGTTTTGAAAATATTTTGTGCATTTTGTCTACCATACTCTTTTCAAATCTCGAATAAGGATTAGATATAATTTGGTTAGGGTAAGGTCAAATCCTGAAGTTGTATTGTAACCTTACTTACTTACTTACCATCACCTGTTTCCCCGTGGGGGTAGGCAGAGAGGATAGAGCGCCACACTCTTCTATCCTGACATACAACTCTCGCCTCATCCACATCCATACATCTTCGCTTGCAAGCTCGCCGGTTGTTGAGGCTTCTTACGGGACCGTCTTCCAGTATATAGTAAATCTGGTCATGCCACGTCTTCCGCGGTCGCCCTCTCTCTCTGGCGCTATTAACACTTGCATTATATATCTTTCTTATCATTCTTTCCTTATTCATTCGCTCAACATGCCCAAACCATCTAAGCGACCCTTTTTACTCCCTTTCTTTTTATTCGTAGCGTCTGCGATTTGTTGCCTGCCAGAAAAAACTTTGGGTCGATTTTTAACCCTTTTCCCGTGATCCAATCGGGCTGAAACTTTGCAGGCAGACTCGTGGCGACAATAAAAATGATCTAATAAATTTTCGCTTAAAAAATTTAATAATTATAGTATAATTTTGGATTTTACGATACTTTAATGTTATTTTTCAAATTGGAATCAATACATATGAGTAATGACCCCGACGCGATACGAAACCTGATTCAATGAGAAAGGGAGTATAATAAAAACTTGGTTTTTATGGGTATGTTTTTTAATTATATTAATTATGCTAAGATCAGCTTTACATTATTTCCTAATATTTTTATTCTTTACTCTATCACATACGTCTGAGGGATCTCATCTCCACAGCATTCAATCTCTTTGGTTCAAAATCTCTGTTGTTTGGCAATGCTTAACATTTTTTAACGTCATTGTCAAAATAATATCCCAGATGTTTTGCGGTAGAAAAATCTTGAATGAAGCTCGAATGCCATTGAGTCTGCAGGATCGCTCCGTTGTGTAACAATTGGTTATATTACGCGCGAATGAAGAAAATTTTGGAAACTGAAAGAACTCCTCCCCTCCCATGACAGAAAATTTTGAAACCCGATGATGAAATACCGGAAACTGAAACAACCCCCGCAACTTTCAAATTTTTTAGTAGTACAGTTTTTAAGTACTTAGTAGGTACCTCTTGTAGGTCATCGAAGTAGTTCATAACATTTAGATACACGCGCAATATTGTAGTATTACAGTTAGTTTAATTTATGTTGTTTATTGAAATAAATGAAGTGCATAATGTTTCGGTACTACAAATGTAGCGCACACTTTGTAGTCTTCTCTTTGTGGTGAACGTGCGCGTGTTGTAGTCTTCATTTTGAAATGTAGTTTTTCCCTTCGCTATTTCCCACGGACCATGCACACTTTTGCATACATGCACAATTTTGTAGTACTACAATTAGTTCACTTCATGTTGTTTATTGAAATAGATGAAGTGCATGTTTCGGTACCCACTACAAATGTAGCGCACACTTTGCAGTCTTCTCTTTGCGGTGAACGTGTGCGTGTTGCAGTCTTCGTTTCGAAATGTAGTTTTTCTCTTCGCTATTTCCCACGTACCAAGCGGCTCCTAAAGAGTTGCGAGTAGGTAACTGAAAAGAATTTTCAAAAGAAGAAGAAGAAAAACCGTAAAACGGAAATATCGCAAAGCATCCTGACACCAGGAATTTGCTGAACTGATGGAGTTGGAGAAACCTCTTAGCGTCGTGCTCGGAATGATAATGATTTCACTTTCTTCCGCGTATCTCCGTCTCTCTCGCCGCCGCGTCTGGGGGTCTTTACGGATTGCCGCCCGTCTTTGTTATTAAACTATTGTTAATATTACATATATTATTATGATTACTGACGCCATTACGGTCCCCGACCGCGATGCCAGATAAGGGGGAGTCAATCTGATTGCGCGGGTCGGAGGTCGGGGTCCGCGTGTGCAGCGACCGCGGTCACATTCCGATAGACTTTCTTACAGGAGGACCAGAAAACCGCCGGGGAAATCTGACGACGAGGATGTACGTGTATTATACCATTCTACTAAAAACGTCAGCAGTTAGAGGAATTTTATCTACAGATCTGTGCTTATTAGATGCTTTTATTTAACTCTCTTTGTCTGTTGTTTGTGGTGAAATAATATTACATTATTATGGAGCGCTCAGCTGTAAAGTTTGGTAAAAAAAAACAAATTTATGTATCAACTAAAAAATCTTTGGCTCTGTTTTCAGTTTATTTTAATTCTTTTTCTACTAAGATTTAGCTCCAGGCTTCACTTCTATATATTAAGGTTGGAACCAGAATCCCATTGCATATCCCGAGTCTTAATTATTGCAAGCAAAATATACATATCTAATAACCAACGGCGATCAATTTTAACCACAGGTGGCGGTAGTAGAATACAACTCACATACGAAACAAGTTGTGTAAATTTAGGATACTTATACTTACACAACTTACAAATGTAATGTTGATAGTCTATCGTGGGTGGAATTGGTGAACGTTATATTGTGTAAAGGGATCAGGGTACAGGTCTTTAGCCCTCAAACACCCAAAAAGACTTCCATTCCTACTTTCTCATATAATAAATAGCTTCATCTATATGAGACATTTATATCTTGATTAATTATTGCATTTAAAGTACCATTCACTGTATTCCCTGTAGGCATTCTCCTCACGATATCATTCTCATCTCTTCTTAAATGTTGTGGAATAAGTTTAATACAACTTACATAACGCCATTCAAAATATTTTTATTTGTTTATATCTTCTAGAATTTATCTGATATATTTGTTTGCTCTCTGCTTTATTTTTCGCGCTTACCGCTTTATGGTGTACTAATTTTGCATATTATTGATTATGTCATAGTTACATAATAAAAGCAATGAACATTTATAATAGATTTAGAGTTAAGCAAATTTTAGTAAATAGTCCAGTGAGAATGATAAGAAAGATATGTGACGCAATAGTGTTGACGGCGGTCGCAAAAGATGCTGGTGGATGAACATTGTTCAGGCTCCTAACAGGACTATACTCCAGTATTTGGTTAATCTGGTCATGCCACGTATTCTGCGGTCATATTCTATGCCTTCTAATGCCGTCGAATCTTGTGTGCTATATTTTTCTTACCGTTCTTTCCTCATTCATTCGTTCAACATGCCCAAACCATCTGAGCGACCCTCTTTTCATTCTGTCAACTATGCTAAGATCAGCTTAAAATTGTTTCGTAACATCTTCATTCTTGACTCCATGGATTAATGGATAAATGGATTTTCCGCACATACGTCTAAGTAATCTCATCTCTACCACATTTAGTCTACTTTTATTCCTCTTTTACCAACCCAAGCTTCAATTTCGTACGTCAGTGTTGGTACCAGAATCGCATTGAAACATGTTTTAAGCTGAAAAAATATACAAATAAAAAAAATAATCCCTCACCACACAAAAAAATATTAATTCTTTTTGGTGACGTATAACATATAATAATAACTTGATTATTAATATTTGATAGTTATCATTGTTATAAAATAATTTATATGTATTATCTATTAAATTTAAAAAAAAAGTTATAACACTCAAACTGAAATATCAAAATAAACGTACACATACATCGGCTCCGAAACACGTTGATATTGCAACAAATTTAGTGGTTAATACGAAGTATACTTGTATTTATTATATATTCACGATTGTATTAATTTATATTTTTGTTTTCCGTTTCGTAGTAATTAAAACATCCCGATTATAAACAACCTTATAAACATATAATATATATGTTTATTATATCCATATATTCTTCTGACTCTAGTTCTATGTCGCGTTACAAACTATCCGCATTATTCTTAAAATATAACATAACAAACATGCCTTGACCGCTATTATACATTATCGCTTCGTCAATCTTGACGTTCGACAGATGTCTTGGCATTTCGTGTAGATACTTTATCCTTAACCCTTTTTATTTCTTGTCTTTCTAAGATAACAACGTCGTTAAAGTGAGAATAAAGCAGAAACAACAGTTTTCTATCGGGAACCGTTGTCTTTTCAGAAAATAACAAAATATAATAACGAAACGTGTAGTACATTTCAATCGAACATTTTAAATAGTGGCAGAGTTCGATCTGGCAATACTTAAAAATGTGGAATATAAGTAACAAATTGGTCCTTGTAATGTAAATTGGTCATAATAAAATATCTCAAAATATATTATTATTTCGAAGTAAAAATGTGTAATATATCGAAGAACTGACACAACAATATATCTATATAAATTTGTTTTGCTATGATACAATAACAAATGGATATATCATACCGAAAATCAAATCAGAAAGTAATGTAACACTGCCTGTCAAAAATATTTATTAGAAACTAAAAATACCTCCAACAATATTAAATGTCATTTTCCCATTTCGTTTTTATATTTATAAAGTCAGGTACAAGATTTGCTTAAAAATGAACAAAAAAAATCACGAACAAAAGATAATAATTTTATATTTAGCATTACTTGATAAAGGAACCGATTGTTGGTTGATCAACCAAAATTGGTTGGTTAAATATTAGATAAATATAAATGTACACAATTACTGGATTTTGTCCACAGAGGGATAATTATTAATTAAGATAAACTATGAAGGTTTCAGAGTAGCAAAGCTATTTATATTGGAACGTGTATGAAAGTCTTTATAGGGTGGTCACAGGAGACTTGTGTTAATCCTTACAAATACATGTATTTTACTTCTTCAAACACAGCAAAATTATTTTGTGGTGACATTATAATTATAATTTGTAGAAAAAAACTTTGTTAACACCACTTTTTTATTGAAAAAAATCTTCTAAATCATAATTTTCCTTTATAATATTTTGATTATCTATATGTACTTCGATTTTAAAATTTAATTTTTGTTAGTATACATTTGTATCCTGACGAAGGGGCCATGGGCTCTGAAACATTTTGTTTTTTTTTCAATAAAAATGTGTAAACAAAGTTTATTTCTACAAATTATAACATGTATTTTAAATTATGTAGTCATAGTAAATTCAAGTACCGTACAACAGTTAATGATATATACTGGTCTATAAAAGGAGTTAATAAATTTTCGGTCGTATTCAAATGTTTATGTTAAATAATTCGGAAGAATATCATATGCACATTAAAAAGAATACTGCTTAATATTCCACTTTAAAAATATAGAGGTATCATTACCAGCGGCAAAATCTATGAATAACTATATCATGGGAAGGACCATACGGTCCTTACGGTGGAATAGTGATGACTTAAGCCACCTCTTACAGGTCTTAAGCCCTAGCCACTCTATAAAGACTTCCATACACGTTTCTCGTATGAATAGCTTGGTCTCTATGAGATTTCTATAATTTGTTTTTATTAATAATTATAAATTTGGTAATAATAATTATTTTTGATGATTTTTTAAATAAATCTATACTAGTATATAAAGGGGTAAAGTTTCTAAGTTTGGATATAGGAGGTAATCTCCGAAAGTATTCATCCGAATTTCAGGAATTTGGACTTTCAGGGTGTACATAGACTGTATATTTTCCCGTTAAAATAAAAGGGTTTTTTGTGGTGACCTATTTAAAAATGGTCGAGTGATACGTTTTTTACGAACGCTGCCTTAACGATAAGAGATATTTAAATACTCTCTTTAGAGATGTTGTAGAACTCAAGAAGTTGTATAAAAAAGTCATCGACGACATATATCTATATGTTAAGGTTAATACACCAATTCATAAAATATTTCTAAAAGTTACCAAAAATCTAGTTGAGATTATAAAAGCCATTCATTCCTATTAATATTGACGGAATATTTTCAGTATAATATGACACGTCAATAGGCGAGTAGGTACTGCATTTAGAAAACGACGATAATGTCTAGAAAGGACAGGGCAGCAGGAAAGGAGTAAGAAATTAATATGAGCGACAGTTGGCTCCGGGTATACCGTACGATTTTATCTGGAATGTCTTCACTCAGAGGTGCACCACGGTATAACACCGAGCATGCACACGATATATCGAAACCGTGGATCTTAAGTGTGTTGCATGTTTTAAGAAATTGCTACTTACTGGTTAGTTAAGTTAATAATATAATAAAAGTTGGCCGCAAGAGAAACCGTCAGGCGGGAGACAAGGGGCCTGATGAATACTAAACGTGGGCGGCCTGGTACTGTTCATAATTAAACATTGCTCAGCGTAGCTTGGGGCAACATTTTGCTTGAACCTGGGTAGGTTTTGTGTGTTAGTTTCTTAAGTTTAACACCACACCAAGTTCATTTTTTTTGACGCAACAACAGAGTATATAAAATCTGTTTTGCTATCATTGTTTGCGGCAAGCATTGGTTAATATTTTTCATTCAATTTGTATTTTGCAGTATATAATACCTAAGAAATGTAAGTCGAATTCAAACACGTGCATATAACTTCTGGACGCTCTCCGTGTTAGAGACATAATCGTATGGTGAGTACTACAACGAAATAACGCAGTTCTTTAATATAAAAAAAAGAAAAAAGTCGAAACTTAATTTACACACAAAATTAGCCATTTTCATTTAATAATTGAAATATTATTACTTTATACATGTTAAGATACGTAATATTTTTTTTATATATACATTACTGCTTTGAACTTTATATTTCTATACTCATATTTTACTGCTTATATCTTTTACTACTTATATACTTAATATTTTTATACTTTACTGTTCATACCTGATATTGTTTTATACTTTTTTAATGTTGTGTAATATTTAATAAATATGTTTTTTAATACGTGATATGATTTTATATTTTTATATATTGTATGTAGGGCCTGCTTATAATTGATATTGTTTTTATATAAACCTTTGTATATTACAACATTTTTACACGTAAAAACCTATAATATGCGTGAACAAATAAATAAATTATATTACTGTACATTTGAATGAAAAAAATATAATTATTCTATCATACATACATTATTTTTTTATTATCTTAAAGATAAGCTAAAAGCTTCTACTGTAAAAATATTTTTTAAATAGAAACGCAAACGCGAAGACGGGAACGCGTGTCGCATCAATATTCTTACTATTTTCAAAATAAGCATATCGCTTATGCTATGAAAACAGGACTAACTTGCTGGTGTCATTAAATGGGGCTCGAACCACCGACCACCAGATCACTAGGCGAGCGTCATGACCACTACACCCACAAACTACTCTTACTATTTTCAACCCGATAGCATGTGCTACGAAAACAAGACTAACTTGCCTGTGTCCTGGAACGCGGCTCGAACCACCAACCTCCGGATCACTAGGCGAGACTCATAACCCCAACTAGCTTTATTTTGAACTCTCGGCCTTTCTTTTCATGACGGACATTCCACTAATGCAACACGTAGGTATATAAATTATATACGAGACACAGCAAGAGAGATTTTACAGTCGAGAGCATTATACTTCAAAATATGAAATATTTGCCAAGATTATTTGCTGAATAGGAAGATTTTCAGAAGGCTGCATTCCCGTGGACCATCTTATGTAATTTAGTTGTCACCGCAGACAAATGCAGAGAGCTCAGAATGCCAAATGGCTTTGCCACGTCTCTTGCAGTCGTATACCCGTTTTACTGTTCCGCAGCATCCCGTGCTACGAAGTCCCGTGCAACAAAAAGTTTCTCCGATATCTTATCTAATTTTGCATTTTCTCGCGATGTTTGACTCATTCATCACTCCAGCGTACCTGCATTGTTTCCAGGGACGGCTCGGAGGATCCGAGCCACCACTGCGGCTGAACAAGAACCAGCAAATAACCATTAAAAGGCAGCGATAAATCTTCAACAAAGAAGAGTGTCTCTATAGTCTTTGCATATATACCTGTGGTTGCAATGATGAGATACCTTTTAAGGAGGGTACAAATATCTTCCGCGGGCCTGAAAGCCTTATGCAACGTTACATTTGTAAACTCGTAATAATTTACAAGGTATTCTGAAGAAATGTTTCTATGTAAACAAAATACATTTAAAAAAGTATATATTAAATATTTTAATATTATAATATTGTAACGGGTCCTGGGCGCGGGATGCAAATGAAAACATTAGAAATTAAGCGATTTATTTATTAGTGATTAATTAATTGTTAAATGGACAAAGTCACGTAACACAAATTAAACTTATCGCAATTATTTAAATTACACTATTTCGCAATATGTCACTCTTAAATGAACACTTTGTTATCGCTGGAACACTTTATTTATCGCGCGTAGAAGATTCACTTCTCGCAGTCATATTTCATTTATTTCGCCACTCGATAAGAACTCGCCCGATTATTTCGCTGGAATTTATCGCTCCTTAATTCACGACTAGGCACACCTGGACGTCGTCTCGCGCGAACTTCGCACCGAATGAACGGTCAAACACAAGATTCTACTGAATTTACTCATCCATGGCCGCGACACGGTTTCGCTTTTATAGAAATTGTTGGCTTTCTGAACATTCCAGACGTGTTCCAGAATGTAGTGGAAGGTCCTAGAGATTTCGATTATTGTCGTCATTGAGATGATTCTAATACTGTACGTACTCTCTTTTGCCAATTCGATACAATATCATATGTATATATAAATTACAAAGAATTTTTTATTTAAAAGAAAGAAAATTACAAAGAAAAAATAAAGTAGAAAAGAATGCTTAATATACCATAAAAATATATAAAATATAGAGGCATTATTACCACCTGCAAAATATATATATGAAATGATATATTCACAATTTAAATTAAATTTAAAAACACAAAAAAATATATTCTGCCACCTTAAAATAAATCTAAATCTATAACAATGAAAAATGACCAATTACTGTCAATTACAATTACAATTACAGTCAATTACTGTAAGTACTTTACGAGTAGCTTATCATACGTTTTTGAGAGTGAAAACTTATAAACGAAATTTAACGAAAAATATAAACATATTATACAGGGCACAACAGAGCTAGTCTACAATATCATATATACATACATCCTGCCTTGATTGTGAGTCTAAAATGTTCAAGCAACCGAGACATAGTATCAATAGGAGTTATGCTTTATCAAAGTTTGCACTTTTTTCAATATTTCTCACTTGTATTTTCCAAAACGCTGAACTAACATTACAGTAACTTATATCTATTACGAAAATTCCTTCGTTCAAACAAGTTAGATAAAATGATAAAAACCCTGCAGAAATTAGAATCGGAATGTTTTTCAATTGAAATTGGAAGGTTTTTATCATTTCATTTGACTTTCATATTCGATATCTTTTACTCTAATTATAGTCCAACGTTTTACAAAAAATAAGTCAGAAATATTGAAAAAAAAAAGCAAACTTTGAGGTCGCACATCTCCATAACGATCGATATTTGATTATAACAGGAAACTTTAAAGTATTGTGAACTAGCTCTGTTACACCCTTTTTATACGAAAGATATATATAGGAAAGAAAAAAATATAAAGATTCGTTTATAAATGTGGCGTATGGATGCAAAAACCGCTACTATCCGTATGGAGCTCATCAGTTTTGCATGTATTTGCCACAAATGTAATCGATTCCATGTTATTTGGGGGGTGGGATGAACTTGAGGGCACCACTTGTTCGTATTATTTTTGTCGGCAAATCTTTAACTGATTTTTTCATATCATAAAATTATGTAGAGTGTATGTAATATTTTTGTGATATATCTAGATACATTTCGTGAGTGAATATTTATAATTCTATATATTATAAATATTTCCTTGAAATAAATACATAGTCGGCACGACTCTATTTTGTTTTCCGTGTAGCGCATAATAACTAAGAAAATTACCGATATGCACACTAACAATATTGAGAAAGTCTAGTAATTACTTGAAAAGTAAATCTTCGAACGAATATCTGAACCCCAATTACATTATTTGAACTCAGTTTATCCAAGAGTTCACAGAAAACACAAGTGAGATGAAATAGTGCAACAACTTTCCACGGCAATTTAATTTCTATCATCGTTCGTACATCTTGGCTTTAAAGACATGGCGGGATTGTAAGACTGTTTTGAAAATTTATTCTAAATAACATCAAGATAGATATCTCACAGAGATGAAGCTATTTATAGGGGAAAGTAGGCATGCAAGTTTTTTGGTTGCATATAGGGCTTACGATCTATCATATGACTGACTAAAGTGATCTCTTTACACAATGTATCGTCCACCCATTAAACTTGTGATTGACCAACACATCTATCAAATTTGTGGAACTTATATAACGTATATATGTCATATTATTTATTGGTCTTCAGGTAAGAATTTAAACATATTTTTTATTATATACCACTTGTTTATGTTCTTTCTGTTTATATTCGGTTTATATTCTCATCTATAGATGAGAAAATACGTAATTCTCGAAACTAGTATATACTTTGATAAAGACTTTCGAAACAAGTGTATACTCATATGCTGTATTATACAACTGTTATATTTATATATAAATTGTATGTCATTTATATACTATTTTCACGTTTTACTTTGACTTACGCTAAAGTCATCTATGATTGAAATTTGTCAACCCTATGAACTATGTTGCCTCTAACGTAATTAATCTTTTCCCCCAATTTAATAATCAACATGAACCAGTATATAAATATTGTTTTTATTATTTTGGCATTTTTTGTGTGTACATATATGGTATTCATCTAAATTATTAACATAGACACTAGAATACGCCTGAAAATTATTATATTATTATTCTAAATTACATAATATTAAACATTTTATCTAGTAAGATTCCGATAACCCACTAATCTATTAAGGCAATCGTTAGGAAACGCGAACGAAATTCAGTGGCAACGACCACTTTTTCTCATAGAAGTTTCTTTTGCATTTTGTTTTAAATTTTGTATGGTAAGGTAATCAAACTATTTTTTAATTTTTTATTACGTTCTATATATTTGAAAAACACATTTTCTTTATTACCAAACTAAATTATTTAATCAATTAATAAATCACCAAAAAAACGATGTTTTAGAGATCAAGAAAATTTCTTCACAAATAATTTCTATAAATATGAAATATGTTACTTCTAACTTAATGTATCTATTCCCCCAATTTAATAATCACCATGAATTATCTCTACAACCTTAATGCCAAATTTCTCAACAGTTTCCATACAATATGTTAAAAAAAATGTTTATTGGAAATAATAGTTTTTTAAATAATTTTCAATCATTTTTACATACCTAGTTGAAAATTTTTAAACACTTTCAATAAATTAAACGATTTGATATTATTGTTTTAATATAATAACAAAAAATATATAAAACCTATTCAGAATTTCAGCTATTTAATCAAAACGTAGCGTATTGTGTTTTACATAGCTCATACATACATTTCCATACGAAAATATGTTACGTCGCCACTGAATTTCGTTCGCATTTCCAAACGAACGCCTCGACAGCATTTCCAATGCATCCTGTATTACACCATGTCAAAAACGCGTTTAATGGCAGTGCAGTCAGTCTCTCCACTATATTCGCAGTAAGAAATAACCCGAAAGTAGTGTTTCTACCGAATTTAATGGAATCGTACTTACTATTTATTATTATTTATCCAGTAGTAATTAAAATAATAATTAGAGAAAATGCTTAATGTCTACAGTTTCAAAAACTATATTTTCATATAATCTTACTGGTAAATGTGTCACATATGCAAAAATGTGTCAAAAACAACTAGATTACAGGTAAGATACACAAAAAAGGTAATTATTACGTACGACAGGCCTGCGAGACCTGAAATTAAAGTATTTTTAATATACATACATTAATTAATTGACTCTGTAATATTATTTGAAAGCGCACACAACCTATTTAAAATCCTGATATTTTTATTCGCCTATCATTTCACATCGAAAATCACAGACCAAGTCTATACAAAACTCTTTCATCTACGGAACAATAAATTCATTTAACTTAAATTATAACAAACATTTGATATTTTTTAATTCGACTAAAATTAATTTTACAACTGCACCAAAACTATTTCACTCGATTTATGATCACTTCTGATCCTTCATCCCTTCAATCCTGCGTAACTCTCCACCCTTTCCACCCGTCCTAGACATAATTTTTAACAAAAAATTATCTTATATTTTCACACCTTACACATATCATTAACTATGAGCAGTGAATAATTCATAATTGGCTTAGTTTACATTTTTATTATCGTATGTATAATTTCAAGTTAATTTCCAGATTGGCTGTTAATTTTCCCAAAGATAAAAAATAAATATTCTGTCGCCACATGGCACGTATGTCGCAGGAATAGCAACGTTTCATAAAAAATCATCTTTATTGTTTTCGCAAGCAAGTCCAGAATTATTATACTAATACACATAATATGTTATTTCACACGTGTTGGGAAAGAAATTACACGATTAATTCAGTTAAAAAAATACCTATCGAAATTGTCTCTCATGAGAAATTCTCATGAGAGCATATCGGCTAAGAGCTAGCTCTCATCAACAGAGACAAAAATCTCATCCGTGAGCACGGGACATTATACCTACGACGTATTCATACTTTACAGTTAAGGTTGTTATTACGGTCGTTAGACATATTTAACTGTAATTTCGGATATTTTATACGCACCGTATGTATTACCGAGAAGCGAATCTCGACGTTTCGTTGAATACTTATCCAACGTCATCAGGAGGACGACCTTTACCCGCGGATGTGGAGGTCCGACCTCCACCTCCGCGGATTCGCTTCTCAGTAATACATACGGTGCGTATAAAATATCCGAAATTACAGTTAAGTATTCATACTTGTTACATATAACCCGTCAAAAATGACATACTTCTATGATATATATTTCGGCCGACACTGTCTAGTGTAGCATAGCACCTTGATAACGCTAGTGATGAACATTATTAAATAGAGAATTATGCTTTTTTGCTTCTTATACCTCATTATTATTTGAGCCATCTAGTGACGAACATTGTTTTATAGAGAATTATATATTTTGATTGATGATTAATACCAATGGCATACGCGATATAGTAATGAATGCACTTATTAGTTTTAATTTTCATTAAACTGAAATATTTAAAAAAATCTAAATAGTAGTTTGTTAAAAAAGCAAAAAGTGAATATTTTCATTTTATTTAATAACAATTTTGAAATTTTACTAATTTTGAAAACGGAATTAGATCAGCTGTTGGATAGGAAGTCACGGAAAGATATCATTGATGGCGATTATTTGAAATAGTGTAAATTAGCATAAAAGTGATAGGCATTATGGATACATCGGTTTCGTTATTTTTCAGACAAGCAGTTCAGACGCGGAGTGGTGTTGGCAGATTGGTATTAGTTCTATCACCGACCTCAATGGCGCCAAAGAAAATGGATGTTTATTAAATTAACCCCCGGAAGAAAAAACAGCACCCCGCAAACCCACTCACAAAAAATTAAGACCCCAGTTGATGAGAGAAACGTGTTTTTGGTTTTTTGTTGGCCCTCTACGCCCGTCTGTTAAAAGCTTAAGTAGAAATACGTAGTCTAATCAAAGAATTATTGGGGAGATATGTTTGTTTATTGCCAGGCGTGTATTTTGGTTCAAAGGTTTTTATATTTACTTTAAAAAATTGAGACATAAAAAAATTGGAGAAAATATATTTATTTGTTGATAAACAAATATTTATTTTTGTATAAATCAAATAAAGCTTTAAAAATAAACAACACACCTGTTTATATGGAAAAAATATAAAATAATGTAAAAAATAATAAATAATTGTAATAAAATAATTTATGAATTATTTTTTTAAGAATATTTATTATATTAAGGTCCATATTAGCTACACATGGCCTAATTCACGATTTTATAACTATTTTATTTTTAAAAAACAAGTATATTATTTATAAAGGAAAGTCATTTAAACATTTTCATAACAAACTTTTTGCGCTATTATTTAAATTCCTTTCTTTAGTCTATATTTTATATTATGTTTGGAATGTTATGAGTAAGTACTTTGTACATTAAATTTTTTTGGTAAGAAATATTTATTTTTCTTCTGTAGTCTCATACTGTCACCGCTTCTTTTATTGTATTTAATGAAAATAATTCTTTAGTTTCTCTTTGTTATTAAAGTATTTGGGTCAAGCATATTTAAAAATATTTATACCAAAACATTATGTAGGGTCAGTTGAATTTAAGTGTCACACCATTTTTTTTAATATTTAATTTGGCGACCCTAATGTGTAACATTTATCCATCTGCTGTCATTGGTATTACTATAAATGGATCGCTATACAAAAGAACAACGTACTGTTATTGTTTAAGTACCTACATTACAAAATTAAATCAAAATAGAATCAATATGCGGGAGAATCATTGTATGATTTATATACTTTTGCCTATACAGTTTCTAATTCATCCGAGTAAGCCACTTTGATTAGTTGACGTACACTCACGTAATTCGTGATGAAGATACACGATATCGAAACTTGTCAACATGAAATTATTAAATCGAAATCGTATATATTGATTAATCTGTCAGAAACTGGTTTCGATACCACTGTTATTTTCTATGTAATAATTTTGGGTTCGATAGAAAGTTCCATTCGTCTCTTATAATGCTTTGCACGAAATTGCCTATCACACGGATTCACAGTTTACTATGTTTCCTACGGTTGTATATCTTTTGCTCGCTGTCAAAACACAACACTACAATGGCTCAAAACTATCACACAACACAAGCCAAAACAAAAACAGGACAATCCCGACTAATTTGCAACGGACTAAAACTATACAATGACCTGCCACAACAGACCAAACAACTGACCACTGACAAATTCAAAACAGATGTGACAAAAATATTAAAACTCGGCCAAATATAAAAAAATGACTTTGTATCTAAATTATATTATTGTAGTTTCTTATATTCAATCATGTAAAAATGTTACCCATAAACCTCTTAGGTTTCCATTACTTTTTAAATAAAAAATAAATAAAAAAAGTCACTGGTCAGCGTGGCTGCGACGCTATTTATAAAGACTCGAATTCACGATCTTCCGGTATACATAGTGACGCATTCGACCGGTTTCCAGATCTTTCCAAAACATTGTAAAAAGTCCAAACTGCTTGGAAATTTTTGATTATGTGCAATTTTTCTTGATTTTAGAATATCATGACAACATCATTATATTCTGTCATATTAATTCATTATTTCATATTTTATCAAGTCATACGTTTAAGTACAATCCATGAATCAATACGGACTGCACGCGCTTGTTTCTGATAATTTATTCTAATGAAAACAAATAAAAATGTTATTTATTTATTTGTTAGCAAGGTGCGAGTACCAGGGAAGCACGCCGTGGAAAGTAATATATTTACATAACTAACTCAATTTGCTGGCAGCCATCGAGGCTGCAGTGTTTCAGCATGTTTATTAAGCCGATACTCCGCCATTTCCCTTTTAACCGCCGGGTCACCGAGGGTCACGTCGCTCCAGCGAGATCCATTTAGAAAATTGTTTGTTATTAATCAGATTGATGAGAGATCAAAGCCGTTATCCAGTCCGTTACCCGAGGCGATACGTAACATTTTGCGTCCGTCACATCGGTGCGATTCGTTAATCCACGTGTACACCAACATATACGGTACCACGGTTTACGCCGGTGTTCCGGGGTTAACTCAAAGAGAATCGATGTTGAACGAACCTAATGACATTATGTAATTCAAGGGATATTCAACCTCAACTGAATAGGGCCTCGCAACCGAGATAAAGCAAATTACGATCATTCATAGAAAATAAAATATCCTTCCGCAAAACAGCCGTTTCATGGTAAAAAATCTATTGATGACTTCTTGCTTTCATAGTTTACATGAAAAATAACCCATAATGACTTCTGACTCGGTTTTACCAAAAGTGTCGGTTAATCACTTCTCGCACTTCACCGACGATATGGTCGTTGAATAAATAATTAAGAATGAATGTGAAAACAAATCTAGAAAGAAAATATTACTACAAATTAAATATTATTAATAACGTAATCCATATTATATTTATTTTTGTTTTTGCTAATGTCTTATTTGAATTTCAAATTTTATCCTGACGGAGGGTCCGTTGTTCCCGATACTTGTTGCGTATTCAATATATAGAGATTTGTACAAAGTTTTTTTTGTTATTAAATATTCGTTTTTGTATTGATTGGGGATCATTCTTCACCTACAAATCTTCGCCGGATATTCTTGGCGGCCACATTTCTTCACCTGCAAAATTATTCAATTATTCAAATTATGCAAGTGTCAAAGAAAATATTTTTCATTAACATAACCCAACATATCCTACCCAGAGTAAATTCATAAAATATACAGACACATTCAAATTCATCAAAAAATATATTATGAGCAGCTTTTCTCTCCGCCATGTCTCTTCGGTCGCGGAACGCCGCTATATTTCTTTTCATACAATATGTGCTTATCAAACACACTACACGGATGATTGGTCTATCTATTTGCATTACCGATTGGACGCGACGGAAAAGACGCAGCGGAAGATACGCGCAGTGTGGCGCCGGCCTTATTGATTAAACAAAAAACGTGTTTATAAGGAGTGTATTTTAGAGTTATAGAACTTTAAAATGAAATAAAATACGTAAAAATCGTGGTAATGGCCGTAGTATTTCATTTATTGGAAAGATAATTTAATTTGTGTGTTAAAGGTTTGTTTTTCGAATAGGCAACTCAGTTTGTTTTGTCATTAAATAGACTTTTGCCAGAACATTACTCGCAAATTGTGCAAACTTATTTTAAAACTAATGGCAAAAAATTATCTTTCCACTAAATCTAATATCATTGCCACTATCACCATTTTTATGTATTTTATTTAATTTGAATGTTCTACATCATTAAAAAAACAACTTATTTAAAATAAAGCGTAAATTAATAAATTTTTATAGAAAGCAAACACTTTGGGGCTTGACATAATAATTGTAATAAAAACGAATACTTTTTTTAAGCCTCTTTAGTGGCTATATTTTACCAAATAAAATAGTTGAAAACGTTAATTAATTCCTAAAATTCACCCTTACGTGTCCTCTGAGAAACAGAATTTCAATAACTCAAATAATAATTTAAATTAAAAAGAAAATCATATAATTATTTTATAATGCGAGTACATACATGTTCATTCCTTTTACAAGATACGATTTACGTTAAAACCGAATCGTTTTACAACAAAATCTTTCATCGCAAAGCTGTAGACATAACGAATCACCAGGATCCCGTTTCTACCTGACCGGAATCCTGAATCCGTCTCACCTCAAGGGTCCTGGTCGAGGGGTGTGCCCATTTAACTTTACTACTTTGAAGGGATAATGTGTTTAGGGCGTGTTCTTTGGAGATAGTTTTTTGTTAAAATCACAGGTTTCAAAACTTCAATTTTACAATGCTGAAAATATGTGTTTGGTATGTTTTCAATTTACGAATGCACGGAGACTACTGAGAAGTAAGTCAAAGGGAACCTTAGAAAGGGCTATTTCATTGAATGATGAATGTTAGCATGTCGAAAGTGATGGTATGCGAGAAAATAAAGAAGAGAGCGTGCGAAGTGATGGTAAGCGATGAATGCTTGTAGTAAGTAAAGAAGTTTGTTTACTAGGAATGAATATTTGATAGGATCGGAAATGCTGGGATATTGAAAGGTGACTGCAGCGAATAAAATGGAGGGTACTTTAAATGCACTAAAGTACGGGCATGACGTGCTTAGGGAATTGAAAATAATGGTTAATTGTTTATTAAAAAAATAGTAAAGTAAAAAAAAATCTAGTTGTATATCTACCAATCTTTGTCGTGGGAATTTATTGTTAAGAGGTTTGATGTTAATATGCTCTTTTTGGATAAAATACTACGGAGTTCAAATTATTACAAATCTAATTTTTTCGCATACACGAATGAAGCACGGGTTTCACTCGCTTGCCCCGCATTTTAACAAACATACATAGGATTTCCCCGAGACAAACGGCCGGCCGCGCAACGTGTAAACGAGCTACCAAGAATTGTAATTAAATTATTTTTTAAGGAAGTGTACGAATGAACTAAAAACTTTGTTTAAACTTTTTGTAGTAACATTGATTACGTCTATCAGTTTCGATACCACTGGATCTTAGTCACTGACAGACGAATACTTAATATGCGTCCGTCAGTAACAAGATAGAAGGCACAGTGAATATTTACAATAATGAACATTTACAAAGCAATGTAATATGCGTCCGTTCTTATATCTAAAATATCCGTAGTGAATATCTCCAATAATCAAAATTCACAAAATAATGTAGGTACACATTGAGAAGATCTGGTATATCATGATGATGTGACTTAAGATGAACGCTTGCTGTGAAAACACGAAGAGCAGGCAGATACCCGTATTAGCCATTGGCCAGAAGATGAATACAGAACAACTACACGAAAGCTTCTGATTCAGTTGTTGAACAACACACGAAGAATTACAAATTTATGTAATCGATGAGATATTTTCGAGTTAAATAAAGGCTGTTAGGAGGTTATAACTACAAAATCATCCATAATTAATTAGTATATTACGGAAGCATATTTTTACCAAACTCTTCTCTTTCTTACTTATCAAATGCAAAGACGTAGTCTGTCAACATTTATTTTATTTATTTCTTAAGTTATTTAATATGACATCTGCGTACATTAACTAGTATTTTACATTTTATAATTTTGATCAATAAATATTTAAGCATTTTGTTGCTGGTCTGGAACAGGTTAATTAGATTCATGATATTTTATTAAAAAGTTGATCATAATAATATGTTACCGTCTATTATTTTGAAGAATGAAAAACCGAGAGAAAACGTTTGTGTATTTTCGTATAAGACATGTATTCCGTGTTCGCATCTCTATCTTTTTTTCTTTTTGGTGTAGTCGTCATGACTCTCGCCTAGTAATCCAGTGGTCGGAGATTTAAACCCGATTCTAGGAGACCAGCAGTTTAGTTATTTTCATAGCACATGCGCTTAGCTTAGTTTGAAAATAGTAACGCGACACGTAAAATTTTGCATACATATTTGTTTTCATTTCAGACGAAGTTCAGTGTCTAGTGTTCAGTTTCTCCATGCCATCATTTAAATTAATATAATAAATAATGTGACAAATTGATCGGGAGGAAAAGATTTATAAATGT
This sequence comes from Agrypnia vestita, assembly GCA_016648135.1. NCBI lineage: Eukaryota > Metazoa > Arthropoda > Insecta > Trichoptera > Phryganeidae > Agrypnia > Agrypnia vestita. Next base: position 42,707 of record JADDOH010007519.1, read on the forward strand.
AATAAAATCATATTAAATGTTTATAAACGTATTATATTGTTTTTTTACGTATATACAAATAAAACTGTCAGATTTTTTTTATGAATTATACCTACTTTACGACTAATCTTTTCGACCCCGATCGCGACGTAGGTGTTAGAAAGGTTTATTTTATTACGTTTTTATGAACCTCCCTTCTTTTGTTAAGAAAATCTTCAATCAAGATTCTCAGTAGGGGGTGCAATAGAGAAGACGTCCTCAAAATGTTAACAAAATACATATCATTAATAAAAAGAATACTATTACCAATCTCATCATGTTCCATGAAGTTTAAAAGAAACGAAAAAGTTCTATTCTTTCTAACTAACTAACCCGTATTCTTCGGTTGGTGAAGCTTTTAACAGTGTCATCCTCTAATGTCTGGTTTATCTGATCACGCCAAGTTTTTCGCGGATGCCCTCTGTTCCTGATGCCTTCAACACTCGTATAAACAACATATTTTTTTCCGAATAGAAAATATTCCTTCTATATGGATATTTTTTCATACGTGAATTATATGATATTTTGAGAAATTTAATTAATTTTAATTTTCATGTACAAAGAAAAACAAAAATATCACAAAAATAGACACTCATTCGACGAAATATTTTATCTATGAATAAATTCATAGAAAATACATATTACATATGTAACTTGATTAGAAACGTCAAAATACTATTTTGTGTTTTTATAACAAAATGATATTGCTATAATTTATTTATATGTAACTCAAACTCAAAATTTTATTTTGATTTACATGTTTTTTGTACCTCCGTCACTAATGCTGACAGATGGCGATACGCTACGCTAGATGACGCTGTTTTCACAGACTTAATTCGTCGTCGAAACGACGTTAACGAATCTAATCCCACCAGATGGCATTTTTTTACCCTAGTATAAACGTACTAAGAGTTCGCGATAATTTTAATTTTTTAGTTAAAAATTACATTCTGTTTGGTATTTTGAGAAAAAAAACAAATTAAGTGAAATTTCACTGAGTGTAGATCATTTGGATTAACAGAAACGGTGGGTTCATTCATAATGTAATTTGATTTTGATTTGATTTCGCAATATTTTTTTGTTGTTGTGACTAATTAATATATATGCCGTTTGTCGAATTGTCATGTTATTATTTTTTTAATAAAAATGCTATTTTTTTCTAATCAGTTCATTGAATCAAGATAGAATAGAAGAGGTGATAATGCGTCACGTGCAGTCGCTCCGCGCAATCACTGGTAGAAGAATTTTTTTTACTTATTCATATTGGGGATACCAAAATAAATGTAGGGACAACAATTTACTAGTTTGAGAATCTTTCGAAGAAACCACAGCTTTTAAATATGTCACAGTTTTCAAGCAAGAGTACTATTGGAATGGGTGTTTAAAATATTTTTAATGCCTCTTTGGGGGAACTAAAAGATATTAAACCCTTTGTTACATCACTGTTCATATCACTTCCTTTATTTCTGTCATAAAATATGTTTTTGAATGGAAGACATCAATGGATGCGACACGGCGCTTTTAAAAATGTTTCAGGTACCTACCTAGTTATTTTTGTGTTTTTTTTTCATTGATTCGGATTAAAGCAGATTACAAATGTCAAAATAACAATTTAATTCAACCTTGTAAGTGTGGCACGGAAATTCATTAATATTTTATCAATAATGTATCGGTAATAATGAATAATTATGAAGGAAGGTGAATTGTATGGCACGATATTATGATATAAAATAACAAATAGAAAAAAATCATTTTAATAAAAACATCAAAACATGCAAACTGTTATATAAATACGATGTTTTTAAGAATCGATACGAATTATGTAATCTTTTTAAATTATACAAAATATATTCATAAAATAAAATATTTATTTAAAATAGAGATCATATAAAAGTCAAGAAGGTTTCCGTCGCTTCTAGGCTGTTCTGGTCCTTAGTAGATTTTCATTTTTGTTTCAGTTTAAATTTTTAATTTTTGTTTCATTTAGTGTCACGAAGGTTGTAGACAATAGTAGACCATTCTAGATCCTGCGATAGTGTTGTGATGGATTCGGGCAGTGCGCTGTTCCTCTGCTTGCCATTCAGTGACAACATATAACCTTAAAAAATATTGATTATTATATTTGTAATTATCTACTTTTATATGAGTAATTCCACCAACATGTCAGAAATTACCACTCCATCATCAGGGTGTTGTATAATAGTTATATTATAGTTATACAACACACTGATGATGGAATGTTAATTTCTGAAACATGTTGGTGGAATTATTCATATAAAAGTGAATATATACAAATAAAATAATCAATATTTTTTTAAAATGTCAATCTACAATATTGCTCAATCAATTGAAAAAATTTATAATCTTCATTTTTTAAATATTAATAAAGTATTTAGCTTACAATCACCTTGAAATATGATAATTATTTAGCTTCCACATAAAATATCCCGATGCCACAAATGCTATTTATTCTATTTTTTACTAGACCAAATCTACTGGAGATAATACCGTATAAACCACCGCAATGATACAAATAATGCGAACCTCCCCTATTTGTGTAATCTACGAGACCCCCTAAGGGTTGAACTAACCGCCCGATCTCTCACACAAATACTTTATGCGTTATTTGTGATAATTTTATTACATTAGTGTAAACATGGCACGCTACCGAATCATCCCCAGGCGCGTGATTTCTGCTATAAATCATCCTAGAAAAATGAATTGTGTTTAGCGCACTTATGCAATACATAAATTATTTCGTAAACGCAGTTAAAAAAGTTTCTGATACTTGCGTATGAAAAAATCACTCATATTTGCCACTAAATAAAAAAAATATGAGTGAATTTGAATGTTTATTCGTAACTCTCCTGTTAGACATTTGATTAATTGCGTTACAGTCAATCTTCTCCAATTTTTTACTTAATTAAGCCATTTTTATTACTCCCTTTATATTAACTCGTGGCGTCTGCTCGCTTGCTTGCCGGATTGCCGTCAAAAAAATTTGGATCGATTTTTAACCCTTTTCCCGTGATCCAATCGAGCTGAAACTTGGCAAGTAGACTCGTGGCGACGATCAAGAAGATCTATCAAATTTTCGTTAAAAAAATTAATAATTATAGTATAATTTCGGATTTTTAGAAGTTTTATTGGTTTTTTCAAATTGGAATCATTAGAAAAGTTTGATTAGCAACGGCGGCCCGATAACGCCGCGGAATATTTTCTAAATTTGAATTACTCCGTCGGTATACATAATAGGTACTTCGCTACGAATTTCGAAAATCTAAATTGACTGACAAATGTTTTTGGAATTTAATCTTCAAAGCATGAAGTATCTTATCAAAGCTCAAAACATCTAACATTTTAGAAATATATTAAATTACTGTAAGTTTAGTGTTATGTTATATGTTTCATTTCGTCTTTAATTGATGTTATATTTTACAAAGAAAGGGAGTATAATAAAAACTTGGTTTTTATGGGTTAGTTTTTTTAACTACCTACCTAAAAGTATTTTTAAAAAATCGACGGGTACTTGAATATCTTTCCTAGGTATTTTTTTCATTACGACAACACAACAATGGAAATTCTTATATTTACCCATCTATATAAAGTTTTATTGGAATTGTATTATGCTGTACAGCGTGGGTGTGACCTCGTTCGGAGCACAATGCTGGGTCATCGCTGAAGCGGATAAACTAGTGCAACTATTTCTGTGACCTTTAGTTCGTGTCAAAGTTTATTGCAATTAAAATAAGTCAAAATGCTCCAATTCCATACAATCTTTGACCCCAGTAAGTGGCCAGCCGATGTCCTTGACTATTTTCCTCCACCTTTCTCTGCAGCTCGCGGTTAGAATAGCCGTTAGCCAGTAGAGTCGTTATTCTGCTCAGTCCAATAAATTGTGTATAGGATACAGGCTTTTACCTCTCTGGCTTTTTCAGATTATCGTCATCTTCTCCGCGATTAAAAATTTCAAAAAATTGCAGATTGCGTCACAAGAGATCGTAGATAATTTGTCTCGAATATTATGATGCATCAAAAACGAGAATAACTTGTTTGTCTAGTGGTTATGATTCTCGCCTAGTGATCTAGAGTGTGATAGTTTGAGCCCCATTCCAGGAGATCAGTAACGTAGTCCTATTTTCATGGAACAAGCACATAACTTAGTTTGAAAATGGTAGGAATATTGATGTGACAGTGATTTTAAGCATTTGGAATTACCACATAAGTACCACATTAAATAATAAAATAAGAATTGAAAAGAAAGAAGAAGAAGAAAAGAAGAATTGAACATTGAAATTGAAAAGAAACGGTCTCGTCATCAGTCATCGTTTGCGAATGCTTACGGAAAGCCTGATCCGCAAGTGGGAAATTCAGGTATCGCAACAATCATACACAGGTTATACTCGATAGAACTACGGGAAATGGAAATGCAGAAATTTAAATAAGATGTTTTTTCAAAGTTTTAATTATTTTATTTGACTTGTATTAAAGTGAATGAGTTGTTAATATTTTATATAATTTACTTCAATGACAGTGCAACGTTTTACGTTAAACAAGTCAGAAATATTCAGAAAAAATGCATGTATGGTGGGTATTGTATTATGACACGTGAATTATTTTTACTGCTGGCAAGAATATTGACCATCTCTTATCTACGGTATTAATACCTGATAAAATAAGATAAATCAATTATAATTGACGTCTTTCGATAATCACATTCCGAGAAATGCTTTAAATGTAAGAATCATTAGAAGTATTCGTGTCCCGAGGTAGTAAATCGTCCATGATCACGTTCGGTGTCATGTGTCAGAGTTCATATGAATTTCAAAGAAAAGAGAAAATGTGAAACGTCTAGGCCACGTTACCATTGAAGATGGACAGAACGCTGATGATGCGAAGATGCCATTTCTTCGTTCTGTTAATGCATGCTAAGGAGTTAAAGTTGATCATATTAAAATCGTTTTGCACCAGTACTCTAATACATGCACTTATGAGTTGGCGTACTTAAGTTGTTAACGAGTACAATTTAATGGTTCTACACGCTTCTTAAAGATTTGCACGATATTTACCAATTTCATATGCATGGTCTCGGCGACGTCCCTAGGTAAGGCGCCGTCCTTAAAAAAATGTTAAATGCAACCCCAACTATTTATATTTTTTTCAGATTTATTATCACGCCAAGAAATTGAAAAACCTTCGCAAAGCGGACGATACCGTGTTTCTAGCAAACTCTGTGGATGGTCTTCAAATTCTATCAACATAAGTGGTTAATGTATGCGAAGCGTATGGTCTTCAATAAATTGCAAATAAAACGAAACGGATTATGGCGCCCTATACGTAAATATAATTAGAATGGTTAGATAAAATAGCCTATCTGGGATGCATATTAAATGAAGAGTGGGATCATTCTATAGGAATTTAAATGTCGTACAGAGAAAACCAAAGCTGTATTGTTACGTGTGAAAAATGTGTAATGCAGCCATGATCTAAACTTAAATTTGCGAATAAGAATGATACGATGAAGCAAATATTTGAGATGTGGAGATGGAGGACATCCTTGCTGAAAAACTTATGGCAATGGTCCAGGGTTCAGAATATCCTCTGTCCAACTATTTCTTGTTGCTAGCAAGATTATTATTGCCAAGACGATCGCTAACGCCCGATAACAGGACAAGCACAGGAAGAAGAAGACGAATATTTGTAATGTATCTTATCATTTAATGAATAGCATGCACTGCTAGTCTTTGACAAGATTAACACGTATGTGATAAATATTGGTGTAAGATTAACAGTACTATGGTTGCAGTGTATAGTGTTGTAAACATAGTGGTGTATTGTTGGTCCTGACGAAGAGAAGGGTACGTCTCGAAACCGGTGGACGTAAAATCTGGTAGTGGTTTATACTAATTTAACTAACACTCTGTTATCATTTGTGTTTTCATATATCTTTATTTTAACAAAATAATCACACTGTAAAAAGGATATTTTTACACTGAATTTACTTTAAAATGGTTCAAAAGCAATGTTCACTTTTCATCGTAAAATAATAAATTTAATTCACACAAAGATAGTTCGTAGTACCTACATATAAATATGTACAAAAATATGAAATTTTTAACGTAAAAATGTTTTTTTTTTAATAAGTGATAGAATAGATATGTTGTGTTTGGATGTGATGGGACCAGATTCGTTCCCATGTCGGCTTAACATAAGAACTTCTCAGATCGAGGTAGTTTTAATTTTCAGTGCAAATAGATTAGCGGCGCACACGCATTTCTCTATTATGAATACAATTTTTAATACTCTTTAATTCTATTGTTGACTTTCCTTGCCTTTGAAAATTTATACTTTCTTTGTATTTATTTTAAATTATGCACATTTACTTATACCCACGATACGATCACGTAAGAATATATATTATTATTAAGTAACAATGTACATATTTGTGAACACAAATATTTCATTCAGTGCATTTCCAATTGTTCATTCTCACAAGATCGTGGTAGCCAACCATAACAATGAAAGTGAAATTATGTACATAGAAGGGGTCAACCAAATGTTCACTTACTTCAATATTTGTTATCTCTGGACTTGTAAGGTATGAAGATATCTCAGAAGTTGAAGAAGTTCAAGAATATACGCTAGTTTCACCCTGCAATAGACAAAGCCTTCAATCAAAATCTCAATGATGCATTTATCATTTTTATAGCGCAGAACCATCGTAATGCAGTGGTAGAAATTTATGAATGTTTTTATCTTGTATCTTCTTAATACTATTACTCAATTACGTCACATGTCATCCATAACATCACTCAAATATATCACTTTCGCGTATTTAATTACCAAGTACATCACATTGTATACATATAACCTCTTAAATACTTTCCATAACTAATAATAATGAAGTCGAAAGTGATGTTATGCATCAAAACTGATCGCACATACAACATCCCTGGATATCAATATAAATTTAATATCACATCATCGGTTTTTCTTTATTGAAATACGTGTATGCTGCAGCGAAAGTATATTTCCAGTGATTCTAAGAATATTATCTAAACTAACTAGCGTAACAATTACAAAAGTTTGGTTGATTATGTTTGGTTAGTTAAGATAGGTTACTACTAACCAATCAACTTCTTATTTAACTGTAATTTCGGATATTTTATATGCACCGTATGTATTACCGAGAAGCGAATCTCGACGTTTCGTTGGATACATATCCAACGTCATCAGGAGGACGACCTTTACCCACGGAGGTGGAGGTCGGACTGATTAGGTGCTGCTTTCTAGGGCGTAAATTGTAGGCACTTTGTTGTGGAGTGTTCTCTTCTTCTACAATAGAGGTTGCCAGTGTGCAATATGTACTAGTTACGTCGGCGGATTTTACTGCGACTTCTCGCAAGGGTTGAATCAGTGTCGTTAGAACAGGGCGCCAAATACTTGATAGTTTGTAACTGTCATCTCTATTGAAATTGGGGTGTTTGTATATTTCAATGGACTCCCTCACTAATCTGGGTATAAGGTACGGTACGAAACGTCGAGATTCGCTTCTCGGAAATACATACGGGGCGTATAAAATATCCGAAATTACAGTTAAATATGTCTAACGACCGTAATAACAACCTTAACTCTTTAAAAACTTCTTATTCTTATCTCCTGTCGCAGGTCGGCGATCATTCTGGCGATTACGACTTTAATCATGAGATGCGGCGTCTTCCTACGCTTCTTTTCCACTCATTTTCCCCTGGATGACGAGTTGGTTCTATCATAATATGCCTGAGATACTCCTACTATGCTTTCTTGATAGTTCGCAGCACTTCTCGGTGTGTTTCCGTACGTCGGAGGATTTCATCATTGGTCAGTCTATCCACCCAGGAAACTTTCAATATGCGTATATAGACCCACATCTCAAAAGCCTCGACTTTGCGGATTAGTTCTTGGTTTAGTGTCCATGCCTCCACCCCATATAAGAGAATGGCAAAAATATAACACCGGATCATATGCATTCTAAGTTGCAGACTTAGGTCACGGTTAGAAAATAACGATCTCATTCTGAGAAACGCACTTCTTGCCATGTCTATTCGAGTTTTTACTTCTTGAGATGGATCCCAGTTCTCGTTCACCCATGCACCTAAGCAGGCGCGTGCGGTGAGAAAAAGAAACTTGACTATTATTTAAACGTATATTTGGAAGAAAAAAATCGAAATGAAATATTAAAATCTGAATAATATGTTAATGATTGTGATATGAATATTACGAAATATATCTGTTACTTTGGTTTCTTTTCAAAATATATGCTTAGGAAAAAGACACGCTTCTTGTTCTCACTGTACGCCCATGCACCTAAGCACTTGTATTGCGTGACTCTTTCTATTGGTTCATTTTTTGTCAATACTCACCTAACTAATTAACTAAACTAATAAGTTGGAAAATATATTATAACGAAGTCTTTCGTTATCACTGGCGGCTTAGTGGTTATACATGGCTCTAAGGGGTCCTTTTTGGGTAGTGGACCTGGAACTTCTGTTTACATACAAAACATCCCTGTAATTATTATATGGATCTCAAGTTAGAAATAGAAACTAAATCTCAGCTCGAGTATCACAATCCCATTTATTCATTAAATAAACAAACATTCTTAAGATCTACCTGATTTGTTTTAATTTTACTTATGCAATTTACCTTTAGAGCGCGCATACCAAACTTATTCCACGATGCGACGACTGAATTGTAACATTTAATGTTTACCTTGGAGAATTTATTTTTTTGTATGGTAACTTGCCCATGGAATTGATTTAATATACGCCCCTTACCAATTCAAATTTACACAAATTAACAATCAACTTACAACATTATAATATTATGGAAGCTCTTACGCGTGTGCTCGCTACATGCCTGTAGAATCGTGAATGCGGCGGGTTCGTAGTGACGTGTCGCTAGACCATAGATAACATGCGCTAGACGCGGTGAGCGGAGTATACCATTTCAAAAAAATAAAAGTACTTGTATTGCAACATCGGGGTATAATCGCTCATAATCTAGTTCTATTAATTATCAATTAATTACGGTTCGCGTAAAAAAAACTTAACGTCACAATATATTCAATAAAAATGTGCTTTCGCTGTAACATATACTTTTTTGCCTCTTCGCCTTTGGATATAAATTGTAAAAAAAGTAACCCATAAAAACCATGTTTTTATTATACTCCCTTTCTTTGTAAAATATAACAACAATTAAAGACGAATTAAAACATATAACATAACACTAAACTTACAGTAATTTAATATGTTTCTAAAATGTCAAATGTTTTGAGCTTTGATAAGACACTATGCTTTGAAGATTAAATTCTAAAAACATTTGTCAGTCAATTTAGATTTTCGACATTTATAATTACCTAACCTATTATGTAAACCGATGGAGTAATTCAAATTTAGAAAATATTCCGCGACGTTATCGGGCCGCCGTTGCTGATCAAACTTTTCTAATGATTCCAATTTGAAAAAACCAATAAAAATTTAAAAAATCCGAAATTATGCTATAATTATTATTTTTTTAACGAAAATTTGAAAGATCTTCTTGATCGTCGTCACGAATCTACTTGCCAAGTTTCAGCTCGATTGGATCACGGGAAAAGGGTCAAAAATCGATCTATGTTTTTGTTGACGGCAAGCCAGCAAGCAAGCAAGCAAGCAGACGCCACGAGTTAATATAAAGGGAGTAAAAACTCATCTTTTACTGATTTATATATTTATGAGTAAATAGTATCGAATAAAATTCACCTAGAAACATTCACATTTATATTGGTCTCAATTCTACCTTTGGTACTTTTTATTTTCTGTGAATTTTCACTATGTGGATAGCTAAATTAAATTTTTAGTAGGTAATTATTATTAGTTTAATGAAGAATTATTACTTTAGTAAAACACTCATAAATTTAAAACGAGCATCTGTACGGGCTAGATGCGTCGGTGTGATACAATAGCACTTTTAATTCAATGAACGAAATTATTTTGGGTCGACAGAGGCGGAGTGGTGCAAGCACAATTATTCCCAAAACTAGCTGTAACCTGCCAAAATAAAGAAAAGAAATAAAAAATAGAAAAAAAGTTTTTATTAAATGGATGTTACAGAAAGCTACGGACAGGCAGACGACAAAATTATTACAATTGGGATTTTAGCAAGGGAAGATATCACCAAGTAACTCAGTAATAAAAAGTTGTCCACGTGACTTTCAATATAGACTATTTTCGCAGTTATTGGCTATATTTTACTACTGTATGTTTAACTGTTTCTCATTACACTGGGTATTGATAATACCTGGACCTTAACATGTAACACAGGTCATCGGATAAACTTTTTTTAACTTGTATATTTTACTTTAGCGTTGTAACTTAAGCGTGAGTATATTTTTAATAGTCTAGGAAATAATAAATTAATGCAGAACATAGAAATGACTTTGACCATATATAATATGAAAGTAGCAAAGAGAAACATAAGTTATCAGTTTAACTATGTTTTCAAATTTTGTGGTAATTTATAGTGTCGTGCAACATTAGGTTTTTGACTTATATTTAGTGCATTTATTTTTCACTATTGAATACATTTATCTGCAATATTGACAGTATGAGTGACTCAAAAAATTACGGGATCTTTTTTTTGATAAATATATAAGGTATATAATATATCTTGTATAATTATATAATGCAGACTTTTTTCAAAATGGTCATCATCATCATCACTCTTGGCACTACAATACTAGGTGGGTCTTGCCCTCCCCAAGAATCTTCCTCCACTCATCTTGGTTTAGTACCGCTCTCTCCAGTTCCGAAGCTCCAAGGCAGAGTAAGTAGTAGTAAGTCTTAAGTAGTAGTAATTAAACATAATAAATTTTGTGATAAGAAATAATTATCAATTTAAACTTTGATCTATTTGTCTTCAACAAATTTTCAGATGGTACCTACACATCTGTTCTATCTATTCAACGAAGATATAAATAAATTAAAGTTGTCAATAGAAAAATACCTATTTTTCAAATTAATAATTTAATAATTTAATTTTCGCTTTCGCCAGCTGCAGAAAATGTTATTTTTATATATTTCATAAGTTAAATAAAAAAACATTAGAATTTTTTCTAATAAAATGGTAAAAAAATGATTTTGGTGGTGCAAAAAAAAAAAATTTGCCTGAATACAGCCCTGATTCAATAATTATTGTGGGAATGGTTCATGAACTCACACAATCAACTATCATAGAAAAGTAACCACGGTATGGACCATAAATAATAGCCTACAAAATAAAGGGTGCCCATAGGTGCGCCCAATCAAAAACATATTTTATTTATTTTGTTATAAGGGTTGAAATCGTTTGAATTTAAAATGACGTTTTGTAATTTATAAGGCGGGAGTTAAGTACCTTTGACCCAAAATAAATAAATAAATAATAAGGAATGTGACGCGTAATCAGTGAGGGTCACTTTTGAAAAATAAAAATATTTGATCAATCTTTTATAAGTTTTCGTTTTTGTGGTTAGCGCTGACCTCTTAGTGAATATATTGTCCAAGAATTTTTGAGTATTTTGTTTATAAATATACTTACATTATTCAGTACTTACACACACACACACCAACTGTTATCAATTAACACCTCTTCGATCGAACAAACACTTCTTGCGTAATCTGTGATTGTTCGGAGAAAAATCATTTAAAATCAGATTTAGTTATCTGTAAAAGTTGAGTATCTCGTGTTTGTAATTGCAATAATTGTAATAGAAATGGAGATGGCATAGATGAATGAAATAAGAATGACTATTATCTGTCGTAAATATTTCGAGAGTTAATACCGTACCTACGGAACATATAAATAGGTCTTTCGAAAAAATGTTTAATTCATCTTCGACCAGGATCCAAGTCACACTGTCTTCTTATACCGAGGATCCTGGTTCGATCTCGGTGCGATATAGTCACTATATCTATTTTTTTTTATTACGTGTTTCGCTACAGAAATTGAACATCACGGATTGTTATAGAGTAAAAAATAAAATAGATATAAATAAAATAAAATAATTGATCCGAATTCCTTAAGACTAGTTGTTTATCTGAACTGTTTGTGGATACAATCCCTTCGGATTGTAAATAATTTTTGAACGTGCTTATATTTTACTTTAAATAATTTAATTTAATATTGGTGACAGAATTGGCTTTAACTTTGTAAAGATTATGTGCGAAGATCAATAAAATGGATGTTTATAAAATGCGTACGCTACTTTAGTTTAATTAAATTTATTCTACTTGAATTTCGAATAGAATATATGTAACCTAATTGACAGAACCTGTCATCCACTAATTACATATAAATATAACAAAACACAAAACATAGCCTTATGTGTATTATAATACAAATACAAATCATTAATTAGGTACTGACAAAAGGAGCAGGAGAACTTGTACAATACATAGTTATATAAACATCCTTTTTGATGATCATAATTTCTTTTAAGATTCACAAGATCAATATCCCTCCAATAGTTTTTCCTTCATACTCCCACATAAATCCACTCAATGGGAATGAAACCCTACCAACTGGACATGTGCCCTCCCAACAGGACACTCGCCCAATGGGATAGGAAATCCACCCAAGGGGACATGAAACCAATCTGGCTCGACATGAAACCTTCCACACTGGTCCTGAAACCTATTCTGAAGGGGAGCGAACCATTTATGTAGGTTGACAACAAAGATAAAAATAGGTTGAAGTATTGAAAGTGGGGAAAAATAAATAAATAAAATTTAATTCAACAGGTTTTATTCAATCAAAACATCCTATCCTCTACATTACACGTTTTGACCACGTCCGCCCTATTCATCTATAGTACATTCCTTCGTATCATACAATTTAATTCAATTCACAGATCGTAAACGTACATTTAAGAATGAGAAAGGCAAATCAAAACAAAGAAGTAAAGCGATATAAAATAAATTAATAACTTTAAAGAATAAATTATAATAATTTTAGCCTCCGACTTTAAGCCTGAGTAAAGTATTGTTTTTACAATTTCAGAATTGACTAACATAAGAAAATACATATTATGTATAACAAATTACTGTCAGTTTATCCAGGTTTTTTTTCAAAAATTTAGATTAACAAGAGAAAAATGTAATTAAAAAAATTTATAAACTTTGTAACTCAATTAAAACAAATTTGTTTGAAAGTCGCAGTATCTAAATTAAATTTAAAAATATAAAAAACATTTTTGTGGTAGACAGTAAAATGTATAGAATCCATTCGATGAACAATTTTATTCGTACAACTTCGATCCAATTAAATAAATTGTATAAATTATGGTTAAGTATACAGTAAAGAAAGTTACAAAAATGCATATTCGAAAAATGTTTCAAAAATGTTGTAGATTATATAAAGAAACGTTGGCATATAAAAATATTAAAACGAAATTGTGTTTCATACACTGTGCAGCTTAAATTAAATATTTTATGACTGTTTCTCTTAAATATGTAGATTACATTTAAATTATGAGTAAATCAGCGATCAATGAATAAACAAACATTTTGACTACAAATAAATTACTTGTAAATACACTTTGTTTATTCAGAATCAAACACTTAGATACATTTGAAGATTTCATAAATTGTAAAATCAGAAATTTCATGACTGATTACATTATAGTTTAGACATTGAATTTCAAATATATAGTTGATAAAATAATTATTTATATATTATGGGGTAACATTTACTAATGTAACAATTATTTACAGGAAAAGGCAGCTCTCTAAATAACGATCAGGAAACATCAACGAAGGTTTTCTTTCTCCGATATCGATTACTGTGTGTTTTTTTTCACAGAAATACAAATATACAAACCGTGTATTAAAAAAAACAATATTTATTTAGTTTCATTAAGAATTATTTAAATTTTAACAACATAAATAAGTAAGTGGCGAGTCGGTGTTGTGTTTGTGCAGAATTTAAAGATTAATGAAATAGTCTTATTTACAGATATGAGTGAAAGATTTGCATTTATTATTTAAACATTTATGTAATTTATATTGTATAATATATTTAGTGCCTTTTGTAAAATTTTATACAGAATTTCTGTAATAATGGTCGGTGAATATTTACGTATTTCACTTTTTATATTTATATACATTAAAAATATATTTTAGATAACGAGAATGATGTACTGAGAATTTGTATATTAATTTAACCAAAACAAAACTTTTAATGGTATTATTTATTTAGTGTTTTCACACTGACACATTTTGAAATATATTATACAGCGGATTTAATATGTACATAATTGGATTGATTGAAGTGATTTTTTTAAGCATGAAACAAGTAAAATATATTTCACATTAAGTCATACTTGACTTTTTTGAAATATTTATACATACACATTTAACTTAAACAATTGTGTTACCAATATTTTTTCAAAACTGATTACCGTTAAGCATCGGGTATCGGTAAGGTAACATACATACATAATTTATGTCTATTATTTTACAAGCTTGGTAGCTGAAAAGATTTTTTCTGTCTAACTCAAATTAACAAAAGTGTAAAATATAAAAATGAAATTTGGAATCTGTTATTATGTGAAACAGTTCAGATTATTCATACCACTAATAATTAAAAAAAATATATCCATCCTTTTTTTATAAGTGTGTATTACTACACATTAATCATAAAAATTTATATCACACAATTTGCGTATTACACAGTTTATACATATTCTCTGAATATTTTTTATATTGCACTTTAAAGTATCTTACACTTCACTTTTAATTTAAAACACGGATCTGCGAGCTATGTTTTTCTTAAATAATTATAAATATTTTGAAATGTAACATTCCAAAAGAGAGTTCTTCCAAATATGTCAGAAATAGTAGCAATACCACAGCAGTTTTTTTTAAATATGGAAACAAAAAAGCAGTTTTAACGTACAAAAATAAACATTGTAAATTGGTAATGATTGGTTTTAGGTATGGCGCAGGGGTAGGAAGCTTCAAATGGTGAACCATTTGAAGCTTCCTACCTCCAATTTTCTAAGGTCTGATCTGATCTGTCAGGGGTGATTCCGTTCACTTGACGTACATCGAAGTTACCGGATCGCTAGTAGTGCTAGACTCCGTGTTCCCGAGCCCATCAGAAGAGCTGGAAGTCGTGAGAGCCACCGACGCCGTACTGGACTGAGAAACCTGATTCAAGGATTGAGCATCCAGCATCTCCTGCTGAAATGGTGAAGATCTCATCTGACTGTTTCCGGTTTCCTGAAATCCCTGAGACTTTTTTCGATTCTGGTTCTCCGTACCGTTCTCCGTGAAGGCTGGTGAGTTTTTTAAAGCTCGGTTGTTGATTTCTTCGAACCCCGACGACTTCCTCTGGGCGGGCAGCTGGTTGTTGAGGGGGTAGGCAGGAACGACCCCTGCCTCGGCTCGCTGCTATGGCATCCAACGCCACCACCAGTTTTCAGTTGGCGTCACTGCAAAGAGAAAGATTTTTTTTTTAAATACAAGAATTGTATTACTAGCATTAAAAGCTTACTGCGGGGTAGTAGGGAATACTGAGCAAAGCTTGTAATGTGATAAGTTTGTAAGTATAGGTCGCACGGTAAAAGCTGACACGCTGTGTAACTTATTAGTAACAGCAAACAGTTTTGAACGATCTCTGTTTCGCTGGTAGCTATACATTCAGTAATTAATCGTTGCGTTAACACGGCAGCGCGCCAGGCGCCTATTCATATGTCATATATAGATTCCTGCCTCAATTAGGAGTCGAAAATGTTCAATTACAAAGTATACTTTTTAAAAAATATTTCTGACATATTTTTTTGTAAAACGTTGGATTACTATACTGCTATAGTAACTTATATACGGAATATTTAAAAATTCATTCGCTTTAATACAAGCCAAACGAAATGAAAAAAACCTTTCAAAAAATATTTTTTAAATTTCTGAAAGGTTTTAATAATTTTATTTGACTTATATCTAACGAATAAATTTTAAGTAATCGATATAAATTACTATCATGATCGTCTATCGTTTTACAAAAGTTAAATCAAAAATATTGAAAAAAATTCAAACTTTGTTGTCGCCTATCTCCGTAACTGTCGATATTTCACAGTATAAAGAATTCTTTTTTGGACATAATTATTGATCAATTAATTAACTTTGTACTGATCACTTGGAGTAACTCTACGTCTACCGGTTTCGATACCACTGTATCTTCGCCAGGACGGACGCATACTAACTATCCATTACTTATTCTAGCAAACAAATCAATTTTTGAACGGGGGCGTGGCTACAGTCATGGTGGGGGTAATTGACAGGTGGACGCCGAAATGAGGAATATATCAAGTAACGAACTATTTATAAATTTTATGAAAAATTAATTAAAATAAAAATTGATTTGTTTGCTGGAATAAGTAATGATAGTAAGTATGCGTCCGTCCTGGGGAAGATACAGTGGTATCGAAACCGGTAGACGAAGAGTTAATTAATTAATAATATAAAGCATTCTATTCAAAATTGAATGAGGAACACTCTCCCGAAGTTTTTGCTACTAGCTACACTAACAAGGATGTTAGTGTAGCTAGTAGCAAAAACTTCGGGATACAGGAGTATACTCACACTGGATTGTGTTTATTATAGCTTTTACCGTGATACGTATACATGTGTGGGCTTAGAATGGAGAGCGTTTGATATATTTGGATTAATAATGATAACTTGAAAGCGGTCTGTGTCCAAGAGCCACAAATATATATTATTATACTCGTATATTAGGAAGCCACTTCCAGCGACCGCCAGACTTCGGTTATAGTATCAAACCTGAAATATTTTCTGAAGATGTACCTACACTATAGACGGTGAGAAGGTTTGGATATTATGACATACGAGTTAGGGGGATTTTGGCAGATAACAGGTAATACAGGTACAAAAAAATGTGTGAGTAAAACGTTAAATTATAAGGTATCGGGCAAAATTATTGAATAGTGACCCGAATAAAATATACAAAGTCAGAATTGAAATGATTATATATAGCTTGAAAGCGTCTGGCGGAAGATATAAGAGCATCTGGCAATGATTGGTTTGAGTGTATTGTATAGTACTGACCCGTTAAACATATTAAAAAATCAGGTATGATACAGTTGCCGGCAAAGTTCTTGAAATTCTTTGACGTGGTGGGGGAATGCGCAGAAGACGAAATTTGGGTCTCTTTGGTGGAAAGGTAGATGCGCAAACTTCCCCCCACTACGCCGTAGAATTTCAAGATGTTTGCCGGCTACTGTATTCATTTGTTTGTAACTGTTTCTGATGAAATTTCCCGAACTCAAATGTCATAATATCCAAACATTCCTACCTATTGTAGTATACATCTACAGAAAATATTTCAGGTATGATAGCGTATGTATAGCGGCTATAGCCAATCGCTTTCTGCTAGTGACGGATATATTTAAAATGCATATATACCTACTATAAAATATGTAACAACAATGGAATGAAAGGCCATAACTACTCGAAATTTTTAAGTACGAACAATCAGAAATAAGAACTAGAGCAAATAACACAGTGTTATTACTCATTGTGCAAATGTTTGAGCCAGACAAACGGCTCTAACTTTTGATCATAACTATTGATGCCTGATATCTTGATACATGTTTTTTTCTAATTCATGAAGAACATATATAATTTAATAAGTATCTGGCTGGAGAGAAATTTAAAATAATAAAATTATAGTTTAATATTATAATTATACATTAAGCAATTTACTGCAAACAAAATACGACAATAAATATTCATAAAGGTAATTTGAAAGAAGTGCAACATTTAAGATAAAATAAACAAAAGAATCTACACATAAAAAGGAAAAAGCAAAGCATAGCAAAGCAAAATAATAAAAAATATAACCTACTGAAGAAAGACCACGGCTGAGATTGTAAATAGTTGATAACTATTTACATATTTTTAAAGATATTAAAGAACTGAATAACAATAAATTAATAAAAAACGCTAATAATTATACATAAAACAAAAACAGCTGAAATAAAAAAAGTTATATTAGTAGTATTTTTAATAAGGTTATAAAAATGAATATTATTAAACCAAGAATTGGATAAAAAAGAGTTAATTTTATAAAACGTATCATGAAAGTAACTTATATCGAATATATAAAATTCATTTACGATACAAGCAAAATAAAATGATTAAAACCGTGTAAAATTTTTTATCAGACTTTTTTGGCAACGTTTTAATAATTTTGTTTGACTTGTATCAAAAAAGCGAATGAATTTTTATTTTCAATATAAATTACTTTCGAGATAGTAAGTTTACATGAGATAAATTAGAAATAATCAAAAAATTAAAACTTTATGATGCTTATCTCCTAAACTGATGACTTTTCAACCACAATGCAAAAAATATTTTCATTTCAAAATCGCATAAAGAAGAATCTCCCGAAGTTATAGTTACGAGACACCCTGTATTTATTCACAACTCACATATAGGTCTTTACATTTAAGAAAGACAATTGAATTAGTATATGTAAGCCGTGCGTACGACGCACTTTGTTTCGTACGTATGGCTTGCACGTACTAATTCAATAGTCTTTCTTAAATGGAAAGACCAAATACCTTTCATTGGATTGTATTTATATTATACGTGATATTGTTTGATACCAAAAATAAGCATAAAAAAAACATTTTTCGGAGCATTTCGGCAGTTTTCAAGCTTTTTACGTCAAAAAGTAACGAGATTGGCAGCGACACAGAGGGGACGACCGATATGATTGGTAGCTTTCGATGGCAGGATGTTGGCGTCATAATACCACTTATCGACACAATACGGGATAATTGACGCACGGTTGACGTGAGGTCGTGCAAACACATCGATTGAATTTTCGGGAGCCTCGAAACGAATTACTCGGAAGCGTGCCTAATTGTGAGCCCTTTGTACCGACTGAAGCTGTTGAATTTTTTTAGTACCGTTCATTTTTAAGCTTCCAAAAATTATGCTTGATTTTTCCGTGAAATTTCACGACCCCTGGGCGTACCTACATTAATTTTCGAAAAGTTTTGGTACCAATTAGTGTAGAGTACCAATGTTTTAAATTTGTAACATTTCTGATGTTGTAATATTATTAATGATGTGACATAATAAGTTTTGAAAGTATTAAACATTTTACCTTCTTGGTAATTTATACGTCGCCTGAAAAATTCAAGTGAAAATCTGTTAAGGTTAAAAATACTGGTTGAAGTATGGAAGTTTTTCTAACAATTTTTGAAAATGAAATAATTGCTGTGCTTGCGTATTTTTTTTTGGTTTCGGGGAAAGAAATAATGCAGAATTGTGTTAATTTTGAATTAAACGTTTTAAAATCGATAGACTTAATTTATCTAAAACAATTTTTGCAAATTTTTATGTGACATTTGTTCGAAATCCTTCGACGTTTCGACATTTATAAAAGAAAATCACAATTATTAGTTTGTTTCACACATATTTGATGATATATTTAACCATAAGTGTTTACCGTTGTCGAAAAAGGATAAAAGGGAAAAAATGTCTATAAAAAATATTAAAATTAATAGCGATATGAACCTAGATAAATAACTTAAAAATATATAAGAAGTAATATTACTGTTATTTGTATATAGTCTTAGATTGAAACGAATGAGATAAAAACTTAATGATTCTACATCATTCCTTATCCCTATTTACTCAAAATATCAAGGTTCCTACATGCCAGCATATTATTTTCTTTCAGTTATAGCTGAAATATACATACTTTTAATTGCCTATTTCTACGTATTAAGTAACAGTATTTTCTTGCCAGTAATGTCTCTAATTGTCTCTGTATTTATGTAAATATCTATTCCGTTACGGGCTTTATCCACTCGCTTGCCCCAAATTTTAGCGAACACAGTCAGGATTGCCCCGGAACAAACAGCTGGCAGCGTGATGCGTGAACGCGTTACCAAGAATTTACTGTAGATGCATTATTTTTTATATGCAAGGGCCGGTTGTTTGATCATGAGTACTGTACTGTTCGTATGTAGGTACTGTTTATTTCTCGTAAATAAAATAAATTAATACACGTTTCCCATATAATTAGATTCGTCCCTGTGGGACTTCTATAATTTATCTTAGTGTTTATTTATTAAAATTAATTTATAATATGTTAAAAACATTTTCTTCTCAAAAAAAATTACGTAGGTACTTGGAGCCCCTCTGACTATCAAATTGTGGGCCGATGAAGTATCGGTATATTAGACACGTTTTCTGTATTAGGGGTAATGGCAAGGGCGCAGCATCCCCGCCGGAAGTGATCGATGCGGTTCCGGACTGCCGTTCATCATGGAAGCTTTACGTCAGGCGTTTCCGTTTCCTCTTCGATACCGTGGGAACCGCGAACACTCAGAGCACTTCAAACATAGCCAGCGGCCACGTGGCAGGAATGTAGGATTAAAGGTGATCCTTGGCAGGACTAGGACATACTGAGCAATCGAAAAACGTATCGAGATTGGCAGCGACACAGAGGGGACGACCGATATGATTGGTAGCTTTCGATGGCAGGATGTTAGCGTCATAATACCACTTATCGGCACAATACGGGATATTATTTAATTTATATTATATCGTTATCTCTTACGACAGTCTCCATTGACTTCGGAACGCACAATTTTATTTTATTTCCGTCCGTAATTTCGTTCGAATTCGCGGTTAAAAAAACGGCCGGAGATGGGGCTTGAACCGCGGGCCACCAAACCTGAACCGGCCGATTAACCCATGTGGCTACGGCCGCCTCTCCGCAGACAACCAAAAAGGTTCTATAAATATATACTAGGGCTTAGCAAAAACGCGAACCAACATTCCATCTATTTTGGCGGGTTACAGCTAGTACTTAGATAACAGTTGAGCGTACGAATGACTGTTACACTGACTGACTTTACTTACCATAAAATATATTTGGTTACGCCGATAATTGTTACGTGTCACATGATAGATCACGTTGATTTTGGAACTCACGTACTCTATACTTGTTCAATAAGTGTATGTTTCAATAATATTACTCCATTAACCATAATAAAGTGTATTCCGTAACGCGTTATTCTCTAAATTGTCATAAAATGTAATCACGTATGTCAATATTGTGTAATCATGTCATTTTCGAAATGTACATAAAATATTTATACTTTGCACTTTAATGTCACTCTAGAACTATCTATCAGGGTCAGTAATGACCTTGACGACTGATTGATGACTTGTTGATGGTCTGTTTGTTAAAAAAATCTCACTAGGACTATTTTACAAGGTTTTAATGAACTGTTGATAAATTGTCTGCAGCAAATAAAAATAACATAGAATTTTGGCATTGTTTTTTTATTTATTGAGGTATTGTTATTTCGAAACAGATCTTCTTTGACCTTTTTGCCACGGTTGAGTAACCTTCATAAATCATCGCCGTTCATTTCTAAACACACAAAATAAATCATAAAACTCGCCGATAAATTAAGAGCGTGATGGATGTCCGAATCAGCTCGGATATTTGTGGGCAGGCAATTTCGCCGGTGGTCAATAAAAGTGTGATGAAGAGCCGAGAACAATGCAAGTGGGCCGCTTGGGAAAGTGAAAAGGTATCCGTAAATCTCGGCAAACAATATTTACCGATTATTATAATAATGCGCCGCCATTTTGCGCGCGGCTAAGGTGACCCCGTTCGCGACGCGGCCGTAAATCCATACGGCGTTTGTTAATAAGTGTACCGACCCAGAGGCTGCCGGGTCCGAAATACGAGAGACGCGCAGGTGCGCTTACACTTGCTGAGGTCCCTGCGGGCTATTCATATTTATATTACAGGTATAGCTAAACAAAAAGCATAAACTTTGGAGATTCTCCTCCATTTAATTTTGAATATAACATATTTTCAGCGGACGTGTGCTTGGGAGGCAAATGAAAACAGAAAATTGAAAATATACAACGCGAGAAGACGGCATTATAATCATTTAAACATTTTAACAAAAGTGGATCATCCATTGTAAGAAAAACTGATATCATAAGGAATTTCTCTCAGCTGTTGAAACACGCCAAATATATCAATTTTTTTTATTGAACCACCATGTATTTGTACAGCGTCTGAAGTGCACCATCTTGCTTGGGTTTCAGAAGACCACTTTGATTCAATTCTGATATTTGCAAAAGCATTGGGATAAAATTTGCTTTCATCTTGTGAAACTTAGTGAATAGATCCTCCGCTTACCCAGGGTCTTTCTAAGAGCAAAAGCTTCCTTATCGGTCCTACTCAATCGTCGCGCGTTTGACATTTCTTTGAACTAAATTGCGAGATGCTGCTCCCCCTTGGGACGTATAAACCTTTGCGGGTGGGCAGGGCCGTAGAAACAAAACAGTCACTGTCCTCATCGAGGGAAATCATCTTTATTGATAAAGCAAACATAGTAACATACAATACGTGTTAAATATAAGCATATAAGAAAAAATATTAGGGACCAATAATAATAAACAAGTAAAAGAAGTAGAGCACATTAGAGAGGTAAATAAAATTAAAAATAAATCAGATAACATGGGTGACAAGGACAAGAAAGAAATAAATACAAAGCGAAAGCAACTTGCGACTCAGAAACCAAGACCGGCAATATCATCTACAGAAGAAGCCACACAGTTGCTATTACAGTTATCTTCCTAGGGTTGCACAAGACAACTTTTTATTCTGAGACCTACGCAAGCATTGAGCTAAAAATTGTTCTCGTAATTCCGGCCGCAGTTATCTTGACAAACTGGTCGAGCCCTTTCGGAATGAGGTTCAAAACATATCGAGGTCCGAAATATGACAACGTGAGAGCCGATCGTCTGCATAATTCCGAAACAAATTAAGCGCTAGAAAGTGAAAAACGATATAGGGCCGTTATTTATTAATTATTGATTTGGTTTATTACACACGAAAAATATGAACGGTTATGGTTTTTTCGTAAATGATTCAATTAATGTTTTCGGTCGCTTAAAAGTGAAACACAGAAAGGCATGGTTAGAAGATGAGTGATCAAACGTGAAGATAAAAAAATATTTTAAAAAATCGCTTTGCACGTATCATACCATTCTTTGCAGTACACGGGATTTCTCGTAGCAAAAACTTCGCTGGAGTAATCTTCATTTTAATTTTGAATAGAAAATATTTACGGTTACGGAGATAAATGAAGTCTAAGTTTGTACTAATTAAAAAAAAAATTTGGACTATCCCTGCAGTAACTTATATGCAATGTTAAAAATTCATTCGTTTTAATACAAACCAGATAAAAATGACAAAAATCTTAGAATTCTTTTTCAAATTTCTGCACGGTTTTAAGAATTTAATTTGATTTGTATCAAAGCGAATGAATTTTTAATATAATATATAAATTACGGCCCGAGTTCAGAGTCAATATGTAGAAAAACAACGCTAGCTAATGTTTTCCACTCCTATTGTGCACTCCGCGAAAACACCTAATTCTTTCAGGCACTCACAACTATTATAGTACTCAATTTTAATTCCATTTCTTGTGTGCCACCTAGTGAATAAGTAATAGTAAATAAGTTTTTTTTCTTTTCTAGCAGTAAGTTGTCTTGTAAGATAATAATTTCTCTGTGTAAAGCGCCCTTGAGGTGAGTATTCGCGAAAACGGCGCTATACAAATTATCCAATTATTATTATTATTATGATTTATATGTTAAGGTATGCCTTAAAAGCCTAATTTTCAGTACAAAATAACACTTTTAAGACGTACCTCACCCTTTAAATCATTTAAGTATTGACTTTGAATTCGGGCCTAAATGCCAAAACATAACACTGCTAAGGGATCAAACAGTTTATAAATATGTAGTCAGTATTTTAAAGTTTATTAATATCTACTGGCTTCTTACAATATTGAAAAAGGATAACTGTATTTAAAAAATGAAATATCAGTATATCTTAACCAGGGTTCGAGGATATTTCGTGATATATATCCGCGGGTATATATCACGAAATATATCACGATATTTATAAATTGATTTTTATTTTCGATATATATCCAAAAAACATTCTGCGGTCGTTAATAGATGGTGCTAGTTGTATTTTTAAAAATGCTTAGTTTTTTTCTAAATATCTACGGCGTTAATAGATGGCGAAAGTTGTATTTTAAAAAATGCTACAGTTTTCTTAAAATATCTGCGGTCGTTACTAGATGACGTTAGTTGTATTTTAAAAAGTGCTACAAGTTATTTTTTATATCTGCGGTTGTTACTAGATGGCGCTAGTTGTATGTTAAAAAATGTTAGGGTTGTTTTTTAGTTTAATTTGTTTCATAATATTATCTCTTTAGAGGTAAAATTCACAAACTGCGATATTGGCAAAAATGAGTTATGAATACTAAGATTCGTATGTTTTCCATCTTTATTCCAGGTAAAAATCAGTAGGTCAATATTCCGTGTCTGTTTTCAGTTATGTAGTGTTAAAACTCATAATTTTAACATTTTCAATAATTTTTGTATCACATGTCGATATTTAAGCTTCATTATCTCAAAACTACTCCAATGTCGCTTAGTGAGTTTTACCTCTAAAGGATACCCATAACATCACATTAGAAAGAGCAACTTTTATAACTTATATATAATAATTGCATATATTAGCTTTTTTCTGTGTACACTTTATTTATTTAATAAATAAAAATTCATGTAAAAAACAAAACACTTCATTTATTTAATAAATAATAATTCATGTAAATAATAAAAACTAATTATTTCGAATTTCGAGTTTGTATCAATAGACGTGTGCAAAAAGAAGGAAAAAAGTTTGGATGTATATTCAATTTTAGATACAGGTATATCGGATATATATCAAAAAATTCGATTTTTTGTATAAAAATCGAATTTTTTTAAACCCTGATGAAATTTTGACACACTGTGTGAAATTTTGACCCCACAGTATAAATATGAGATGAGTAGATAAAATGACTTAGTACTAGGTAGTTTAGCGTGTGAAAAGTTCCATGATCGAAATTCGGAACCTCCAAAATTATTTTGAATTCAAAAAAGTTATAGAGTCGCCTGGTGTTGTCGTTCCCGGTATCTATAAATGTGAAAATTAAACATTATTAAAAGTGAATATATTATAAATTTCCTAAGAAAACGACTTTAATTATTTTTTAGAAGGACATTCTCAACATTTAATTAAAGTAGCTATTCATATTGACCGTCTTAGCGCCAAGCTACAGCATTAAAAGATTAATAATAACATAAAGAGATTAATTCAATTAAATAAAGTCATTCGGATATCAAGTCATTAAATCGCAATAAATTGCCAGTTATTCTCAATGGTTTCATAAGTGAGGTAAGGCACGATAAAATAAGTATAATGTATCCGGTCATTTGATTTAATAAAAAAACTATAATATCGTATCACTTTTCGAGGAACAGAACTAGTTGTTGTCAGTGACATCTGTATATTTTTGAACATACTACTGTCATTTATAAGTATGGACATCTATGAAAACATGTACGAACCATCCAATTCGTACTAGTAAGGACTCAAACCTTTGAAAGAATTATGCATTTATTTTTTATAATAATTATTCATAATAACGAATGTACTAAACAAAATGTAAAATAAATATAAAAAACGGAATTAGTAATGGATAAAATATTGAAAATAAATAAATAAAAAATGAAAGTGGTCTATAAAATAAAAATAAAAGTGGCCATCTGTTGACATTTTTAGTAAGCAGCATAGCAACGTGTTTGCGGGTACAAACTATATTTACAAACAACAATATCTTCGACTAACCGCCGATAGATGGCGCTGACTAAAGCGACTGCATTAATAAAATTAATTTTCATTTCATTACACAGCTAAAAAAATCCATGATCTGCATAATTAAACTACAGGTAGTATTAATAGTACTAATTTGGTAAATGTTTAGTATCGAGACTGTTGGTAAAACTACGTAGGTATTAGCTACGTTTCTTTTTTCAAAATATATAAATCAGTTATAAATTCACTATTATTTATATTTATATTACATATAAATAAAATTTACTTCTCATACTAGATATATTGATATATTGAAAAATATAATTATATTTTAAATTGTAGAAAAAGGGTTATACAATGTTAAATTTCATATGCTTTTTTCATAAGTTTTATATATGTAACAGTAAGAATTGAAGCCACATTGAAAGCTTTGGAAATTGTTGAATTTAATCATAGCATTCTACTTTTAATCCATTTTCTTGTCATGTTCTTCTAAGCTGAATTGAGAGTCAAAACGAGGGATACAGAAATGAAACCGTCACTACCTAAATAATACTAATCTAATAACTACTAAGCATGTCGAAAATACAAAGTGATGTATTAGAAAACAACTATCTGATCATAGTGGCAGTTTTACAATTGAAAAATGGTCTTGACAATATGTTTTAGAAGCATATAAACACAAAATTTTAAATCTCAGCTTTGGTTATTAAATCAGATACAAATATATTTGTTTATCTCAATTTCAACGATTGGACAGTGGCGGTTTTGAAATAGATATCCTAATTAATGTATTCATAGATCCTGTATTGCATCAATACATTTTAAAACATTACCATTTAATGAATCGATATTACGTAACTGATTAATTTCTGTGACGCGCAAAAACTATTTTGTTTCTTCATTAAATATTCAGTTAGATAGGTACACGTTATTTTTAGTACAGCAGTGAATTAACGCGATCAGGTCTATTAGCAGTAAAAAAAAATGGCAGAAATAATGTTACATAAAATATGGAAAAACGAAATTTGATAAATTAATTAGAAAAAATCTACCTATTGAAAACATATTTGGTCACCCAAGGGATACGCATCCGAAATTTTTCGTTCTGGGGAACGGCTATATTTAAACAAAATATTTTTAGGTGTAATTATGTATGTGATTGATTCACCAAATTTGTTTTAAATATCATACAACTATGTTTTAAAATTGCAACTTCACATTGAAACAGTGTTTTCAGTAATAAATAAATAAAAATTATTATGTCTTTAATAAATATTTAAAAAAATACGTAGCATGGATATTGTAACGAGATATTAATCGGAAAGAATTACACGTAATCGAGATTTTACAGCACTGTCCACCTTCTACACTAAAATTGGAATAAACAAGAAGCTTCTAGGGATCCACACGACTGAGTTGGGCTGGGAAAGACCTTTACCTATTAAAGCGAGAGCGTCGTGACGCGCGCTTCAATTTTTGCATTGTTGACGGCGGACTAACACCACAGAAGCGAATCGTGCGGTGTGTGTTGCTAGTAGTGATGGGTCTGCTCTGTACTCACTACTACAATGTAGTACTACATTACATTGAAGTGCACACTTCGCACGTTTTGATGTGTAGTGCACACTACAAACTACAAACACCAAAGTTATTGAAAGCATAAATTTCAAATAGTACACATCATTTCAAAGCGAACACTATAAAGTACATATACTTCATTCATTTTTTACGTGAAATTTTTGGGAAGTTGATGTAGATATATGAAGAAATCTCTGGAAACTGTAACAACCTCCCCCCCATGGTTTGAAAAATTTTGGCATCTATGAAGAAATTTTTGGGAAGTTGATGTAGCTAAACGAAGAAATCTCTGGAAACTGTAACAACCCCCCCCCATGGTTTGAAAATTACTTCATTACTTCACTTCATTTGGTAGTACTACAATTACTTCACTTCAAGTAGTTTTTACTACAATTGTAGTGTACACTTTGTAGTCTTCAAACTGGTGAACGTGTGTGTGTTGTAGTCTTCATTTTGAAATGCAGTTTTTCCCTTCGCTAGTTGCTAGCGCGTGTGTGATACCAGTGATAATAAATCAAGAGAGTACCTATGTGCTAAATTGAACACAATTTTCTCGAAAGTGATTGAAGCGAAATTATTAATTATTAATTGATTAAACGGAATTAAGAATCAGTGTGATAATAATAGAACTAAAATATTCTAGAAACATTAAGTGACTGTATTTTTTTTTATTGGTTGTTTATTTCTATTTAATTTAAATATAAAATTTTGGATGGACTGTGCCTGTCTCACTAGAAACATCTGTGTCAAGACAGGCATTGATTTAATAAACAGTGTCCTGATTTAATTAGTGTCCAGTGACTTATTATGAAAGTAATAAAAACTTAAAATTGTTTGAGTGTTTCATTTGCCTCCCACAGCCACGTCATGTGACAATATCTACTACTAGGCTAAATGGTACCTACTAGAATATTTTTTATTGCATGAATGATTATATTTTCATTAATGTATGAAAACGTACATCGCGTTAACTAGTTAGTAGTGACGAGTTAAACTTGATTTTGGCCACGATCTGACTATGATTGGGAGATTTGTCTTTGATGTTAACAATGATTGGTAATAGATTTTTCATAATTTGGCGAGAAATCACGGGAATACTAGAAAAAAAAATTTTCTTCAGCTAAATCGCAGTGCCAACCATAGATTCAACTGAACTAAACACAAAATCACACTAATAATAAGGATTTAGTTATTCTCTATTATCTGTTAAATTTCTTAGATTATAAGACGGCATTTTTACGACGTGCACGCAATTTAAGTCGGCGCAATTCAGAGTGACGATGCATTACTTGCATCGATATATATGATCCCAGCAATTCGTGTATTTTACACTAGACGGCGGCAGTTAGGAGATAAAGTATATAACATTTGATCGATGTGACAGCATCCAATCGCGAACTTGAAGATGCGCCGTGGCGCAGTCTTCTCCCGAGGAAAACGCTGAAATTTCCCCAATGCACGGAATAAAATATCTCAAGCCCTCGCCAGTCTCAGAAGGAGTCCTTAAATAAATAACGCGATGGATGGGAGTTTCCAGGAAACGATGTCATGAAACAAGATAGTTGAAGGGTTTACGTTGATAACATAAAGCATTTAGAAGATATGATGAAAAATTTAACACAAGGAGATAAACGGACAAGAAGATTGCAGATACGTGTGTTTTATCACATATCAGTAATAAATAACAGCCATAAGACTAAACGAATAATTTATCTTTTTTCGCTTTTAACTCGCATTTATTTGTTCTTGAGTATATCTGAAAATGTAGGTATCTCGTAACTAGTAGAAAAAAAAGGTGGATTCATATTCATTTAATTTTGAATAGAAAATATTACTAATGTCTTAAATTTTGCATTTTTTTCAACATTTTTGAATTATCTTTTGTACAACGGTAGACTATCAACACTATAGATATTTCACCCAAAGTGTAGAGAACATATTCATTTCAAAATTTAATAAAGAAGACTCCGAAATTTTTATTCCTATAAGAAATATAATAAACTATAGATGTCATCTTTCAACATTATTTTTATTTAATATTTTAAGGGAAAAGCCTATCTTAAAAAAGTGAGAATAATTTTTATAAAAATTCATGCATTACTAGGACTAACTTCGAATGGAAGCTAAGAAGAATATTCGGATATCAATATAAAATGAAAACGGAGTGAAGCATATTATATACAATAATAAATATAGGCAATAAGTTATTAGCAAGATATATTATAGATGTCTCATAGAGAAGAAATTATATTTTTCAAAGGGAAAGTAGATATATAAGTCTTTCGATGTTCATAGGGCTTACGACCGGTCGTACGGCTGGCTTAAGTGGTCACTCTACACAATGCAACGTTCACCATTTCCAACCATGACAGAACACCACATCTATCAAAATTTTGGAAGTTGTATATATATATTTAAATTCCACAACTTGTTTCAAATGTGCTGTAATTTGTCATTTAGGGCCACCGGCGTCCAAAGCTTTTGATTGACTTAATTATTATGATTATATGATATTAGTTGTGGTATTCCATCATGGGTGGAAATGGTGGACGTTACATTGTGTAAAGAGATTACTTAAGCCAGCCGTACCATAGCTCGTAAGCCTTATGAACACCCAAAGACTTCCATACCTACTTTCCCTTAAAATATATAATTTCGTCTCTATGAGACATAATTTATCTTGATTAAGAATGTTCCCTGGGATAAAAATCCAGTACTGTGTTCATGAAAAATTTGAACAATCTCAAAACATTCTGAAGTCATTAGTGAACTAAAAAATGGATATTGGACTGCATACTTCAGCGGAAAATCTTGGATAAAAACTATTCACGTAACTTATAAAAGTAAATGAGGGCTTTATATTAATTTAGAAGTTAAAAAGCTTTTCGAAATCGTGCTATGTACTTTTGTTTTTTTATAATACATAATACATTTTAATTTTATTATTTTAAGATACAGGAACTCTTCAAGAAACAAGGCTCTATGCCAATTAATGCTATCTTGTGGTACAAACTAATTACACGTAAACCATAATTGTTTGACGTGACTCAGCAATATAACCATAAGAACCAACAATGTTCGATCCACATACCTGTAAACTAGACACCATTGCAAAACGGAATTTAAATTCATGAAACGTACAAAATATATATTTCCTCAACGGATTTAACGGGTTAAGTTTTTATTTTTATAAAAAAAGTGGTTAATTTTACCCCCGTTTAACTAGAAGAAATATTTTTGCATAATTAAGTTCTAAGTATTGTAGTTACTAGATCCTTTAAAAATTGTGATTAATACTTGAAATTCGAATCTATTCGCCATACCCGCTCATTACAAAATTCATCGTAATTTAAAACATCGCGCGTGAGTCGAAAGCTTTACTTAGAGTCAAGATCAGTCATCAAGAATTCAAGCGAGCCTTGCAAGGTGTTCCCGTTTCGGGACAAATAAGGCTCAAACCGCTTGACTTTGATGTGTGACATGCCTCCCCAAGGCGTGAGGGTAGGTGGCTCTTCATCCTGGCCGCCGGAGCACCTTGAGAAAAACGTTGAAAGGGATTCCGTCAAAGGAAAACGACGCCAGCCTTCAAAAAACGTCTTCATAATACAACCCCTTTGAACACCGTGGAAATTGTAACACTTTACTGGGGTGAAAACGTTTTTTTGTTTTCAGTTTTGTTATAATTGTATATGCTTGAAAATGATTTTTTTTCTATATTTATATTTGAGACGTGTTTTACACGTGTCTTAAATGTAAATAAATATGGAAATAAAGGAAAATTAATCATATAATAATGAATATTTATCAAGTGATTTTTTCCCAAAGTAATAGCCTGGCGGCCCTCGTAGCGCAGTGGGTATGACACTGTCTTCCCACACGGAGGGTTCCGGGTTCGACTCCCGGTGAGGTCACAATTTTAATCGATGTGATTTACTCAAGCCTGGGTGTTTTGTGGTGTATGTCTGGCCTGTTGAAGCATAAAAAAAAGAACAAAAAAAAACTAAAAAAAATTACACTCGAAAATACATCTCGGATATCATTGCAAATAATTTTTCATTATATATTGATCACTACTTCTTAAGTAAGGCTATGTCATAAATACATATATTGTAGGTCTACTTTACTTAAATAAAATTTAAACCGGAAATTTACCTTTTGGATGAAAAAACAATTAATAAAATTTATAGATGTCTCATAGAGATGAAGCTATTTATATGTGAAAGTATGGATATATATCAAATGAATTGATACTCTGATTATGATAGTGAATGGTGCCCACTTAACTTAGCTATTTATATGTGAAAGTATGGATATATATCAAATGAATTGATACTCTGATTATGATAGTGAATGGTGCCCACTTAACTTAACCAGGACCGTTCTAAGAGCAAAAGTTTCCATATCGGTCCTACTCAATCGTCTCCAGGTTGATATTTTTTTTTCAAATAACAAGCAGGACCGTGCTGCATCACACCGGTCGTATAAACCGTTGCGAATTGGCACGGCCGCTCGAACAATTATGATAGCAATATTTGGATACCACTTCTCGAAATTATTCTGCTTTTTGGCTCACATGGACAGCCATTTCCTAATTTCAGCAGTTGGATCCAGGACGAATATCATATAAAAACTTGGACGAAAAATGAACAAATGTCAAAAAAGTTGAATATCAACGTGGATGATATTCATCTTTTTTGTACGCGTTCTCAACATGTTGCCGTAGGCATAAGTTAAAATTATGCTTATTTTGAAAGTAAATGAAAATATTTTTATTTTTTAAAATACGGACCGGAAGTTATTAATGACATTGAAGTATCTACAAAATAAAAAGAAAATGTAAAAATTCGGGTGTTAATACTAACTAACCAAGGATGAAAATTAGCCATACTTCTATTCTGGTACACCACTTTTGCATTGTCTACGTTCATACATCTTTTCATGCACGCTCTTCGGTTGTTGAAGCATTAAACGGGACCATTCCCTGTTATTTGCTTTATCTGGTAATGGCAGGTCTTTCGCCGACGACCTCTGTTCCGCTGCCTCTAAAACCCTTCTCATATATTTTTATTAACATCCTTTCCTCGATCACCTGTCCCAGCCAAACCGTCTCATAAAGTTAATAAGCTACAAAATGTACGTTAATATAATATTAAAAATACTGTTGAAAATAAAGTTAAATTTCGTAAATCAAAAAATATTTAATAACTGTAATATTAAGAAACTCAAAGAAAATAAATTTGAATGTATAAATAACACCGATTTTCACAGAACGCAACTTTGTTCCTTTGGGTTAGTTTTAAATAGTTGGTATTGATTTTAGCTTCTACGAACTTATCCGTTCTTCAATATTCATAAACTATTTATTCAACCTCCATAAACTATTCCGAAAACTAATGAACTGACGCGTGAAAGGGGAAGAAAGGGGTAGGGGTTGTTATATATTAGTTAGTAGGTATTAGGTATTACTTTCCGAGTAGGTAGTGCTACATTTGACACATGAAACAGCTAATATTTACTGGAAATGTTACATTGGTTAAAAGTACCCAGACATTTAATTATTATAAAAGATATTAATAATCTGCTTCCGCGAAAGTGACAGGTGCGTTTAATTATATTGTCCCGCTGTTGCTTTGAAACAACACCGCCAGCCGGGATTGAAAATCACGCGGCTTCTGTCCCGCAAAAACGAATTTAAAATAATTTATTTTTAATTAAAAAATACAAAGTCAATTTTTGTCTACAAAAACACAATTTTTGCGGTTACTTTTTTTGGTTCGTTGTTAACGATATATTTTTTTAGGATGATAAAAGAAGGCTATTTCAAACACAACAACGATATCCAATAACGATTACTTGGATACATCTATTCTACATGTCACAGGCTTGGTTTAAAAGCTAAGTTTTAATAAAATCATTAAATTGGATAAAAAATAAGAACTTTGTTACCTCTACTCTATTGTCACGAATGAATGAAAACACTGGAAATTATTAAACGATTTATTAATTAATGGTTAATTAACTGTTCAAAATACAAAGACTCTTATTAACTAGTCAATAAATTAACACTTTATTATCGCTGGTATTTTACGCGTCTTTAACATTCACTAGAACGTTCCATCCAATTTTTCTCGTAGTATTTATCGCATTTATTTATTTTGCCAATTAGGTGTTTCGCTCGATTATTCGCTTTATTTATTGCTTCGAAATTCACGGCCATATTGGGCGTCGTCTCGTGCTCGCGCGTGCTTCGCACAGAATCAACGTGTCAAACGCGTCAACTCTGCTGCCTGTAAAGGTCTTTTCATACAACTTCTTCTTCAAATATAGCAAAATTATTTTGTGGTAACATAATTATAATTTATATAAAAAAGTGGTGTTTACAAAGTTATTTTATATAAATGATTTTTCATATATGCTTGCAATTGAGTTAGTGTGGGTACAGTGTGTAATACGCGCATTGTTTCGTTGTGTAAAGTTTACGGATACGCCCCTCTCGTATCTATAAACTTAACACAACGAAACAATGCGCGTATTACGCACTGTACCCACACTTAATCAATTGCAAGTTTACATGAAAAGAATGATATGAACATGTGATTTATGCTCTTAGAAATTAATTGATTAAGTGAGTGGTTATATTAATAAAATATATTCACTCACTTAATCACTATAACTTAAACACGTAAAAATAATTTAACTCACATAATATGTGAGAACTTGATTTGCTTCGGCTCTTTTTCTTTCTTGCAAGCATACATTTTTTCAGCGTGTTTCAGTGAAGTGTAAGGGAACGTAAAAATAATATTGTATATTCTTATATAATAATCATAATATCGGGCGAAGCCAGAAGGCAAATCGAGTAGTTCTTGAAAAATTGTTATGTAAAAATGCGTTGTTAAGTAAATTAATTTAATTTATATATATTATTTACTGATTTTCCATTAACTTTGTGGAATGACATGATTGATTTATATATAAACAAAATACTTATAAGAAGTCACTTTTGAGTTTTTGTATACACTTCGAGAACTACAGACGTTCTCATCTACAGGTGAGAATATAAACAGTTTATATTCTTACATGTAGATGAGAACATCTGTAGTTCTCGAAACTACTAGTGAACAACAGTGGAAATTACTAGAAAATAAAAGTGGTCTTATACGAGAGTTTTATTTATATGTAAATTGATTTATCTATGCGGGAGAAAATGTCTCCAAATAAAATACTACAGAAAATTGTTTAAAAGATTTACAACATTTTATTATTATACCTGTAGAGGTCCAATTGAGGCGTAAAAAATAAATGAATATTACACAAAATAAATTACAATTTTATCATTCTTTTATTTTTTATTTTACCAATTAACTTAAGTATCAAAGAATATTAGAATACCCTCACAGATCATAAATACGAAGTAACGACCAGTGTCCGAGAAATATCGTCCTTGTAAGCCCAGTTTAAACGGTAATAAATATGATAAGAATGATGTTATATTTTTATTTGAAAACGTAGCGCATAATAAAGCAATTTTCATAAACAAGATTGCGAAATAACATTTTGTATTTCACCCCACGCCGAAGCGGCTGGCTTTCCATTTTCGCCGAAATTTTTTCCGTTTCAAATGTTTTTCACACAGGAGTAATACGCTTAACGCTTCGGGAATTCTTCACTTACACGTGTTACGCCTGGAATTGTTTTGTTTAACTAAACAATTTGTACAAACTCAACAATCGGTCTGGATACATGTTAGATGAAATCTATACTTTCAGAAATATGATTCTTTTAAAAAAAAAATGAAATAAACTCATTTTAATGTTAAATATGCATAATAAGAATGGTATAAGAAAGAATCAAATCATATGTAAGCTATTTTAGATTTAATAAGAATCTATGCATCAATTTACTAGAAATTTTGTGTAAGCGTTGTTGAATATTTTTTTAAAAATAATATCTAATATCGATAATCCAAATAATTAATGAAAAAATTTTTTTGAAACGGTACACGTAATTCTAGAAATATGAAATATTTTGTTAATTTTTAAATTAATAACTAAATATTACTGGTGCAGCACAAAACTATTCTTCAGATTTTATTCTATTCAAAAAATTATTTAAAACATATTCATATTAATTTCCAATAAGCTATTTAATTTTTAACATCGTGTATATTTGTCAAAGTATATTAATTATTGCTTCATATATGTTTGTTATAGTTTGATTCACGTTGCATTGATTGTATTACATTGTAAGTGAACGTCTCTAAACACGACGAGTTCTGTTCTTTTAGAGGTAGCATGTAATAATTTTTATTGTTACAACTTATTAATATGTTTTGTATCATTATATAAGTAAAATAGTTTAAATAAATATTTTTTAGTATTCAATTATCCTGGCGTCATCTAGTGTGTACTACTCAAAGGTTTTTTGGGATTAATTGTGTAATATAAAGTAAAAGACAATTTGTACAGTAAGTTACATGATGTTTAAAACAAATTAGATGAATCAAATACAAAGGTATACAAAAAAAATCTATCTGAAAAAGTATGTTCCTATCGAAATATTCCAAATACAATAAAAGTGTCGTTTATCATGGTAGTTTATCATAGCCAGGTCTTTCGCGGGCATCATCTGTTCTTACTGCCTTCAACGCTCGCTTCATACATTTTATTTACTTCGACTTTCTTCGCTCATCCTTTTTACATGGCCAAATTATCTCAGCGATTCTTTCTTTATACTGTCTACTACACTAAAGCCAGCATTGTATTAGATTCGTTCATTTTAAAATATTTATTTTTAAATATCACATTGTATCCTTGAGGCCTTTTCGATAATCTTGTTGAGCCCACAACCTTCCAAATCATTTATTTATCCTTATCCTTGTCTGTCCGTCTGTCTATCCGTCTATCCCCGTAACTTTGTGTAACGTCCGTGTTTTCGTTCGAATTCACGGCTAAAATAAATAAACGGCTGAAGGTGGGGTTTGAACCATGAACTCCGGGTCAGCAAACCCAAAGGTGGCAACGATAGCGATATTACGACCGCTGTCTCTCCGCGGATCGCCAAGAAGATACCATAAATGTATACTAGGGCTTAGCAAAGACGCGAATCAATGTTCCGTCATTTTTGACGGTAACAGCTAGTTCTATACACTAAACAGAGACACATTAACCCATTAAATATTTGAAGTTCTAAATGGTTGATGGTTTAAAGTTACACAATGTACAGAGGAAATTTAGTATGGACCGCGGATGAATTAGTTAAATGTGGTAGTGCGGGGTCAGCACACGTCTGAAGGCAGAGGAAAGCTCAGTATTCATGCATGAGGCAGACGCTAAACCGACAGACCATGATAAATGCCTTCAGAGCTTAACGAAGGCCTTAAAAGCTTTGGATTTCCTTTTTTTTAATTACATATATGGTCTTGATAAAAAATCGTATCGCAGTAAAAGCGGCACTTTTCTTTAACAAAAATGTATGGAAATTATACTTCAAATTAGCCAAAGAAGTATAAAATTAATTTTATGTGGAACTTAATTAAGATTAACCATTTAGAAAGATGTATCTATCGAAAAAATATTCGGTTTCCTCCTGGGCCAGGTCAGTACGGAACCAATTTCGCAGTGTTAAGACCCTAATTAATAATCAAATAAATTTCCCCTACAGTCCTTTGTTTGATTTAAAATTATCAGGTAAATCCCAAGATTTGTCAACACTCTTTTCTCTACTCGAATTCTTAATCCTTTTTGATAAGAAACATAGTGCATGTTGGCCTCTAGTTATAGTAACACGCATGTGGATAGTATTTTGTGAAGGTGTTGGTGTGTAAATACTACTATGGTTGTGGTGTATAGTGCTATTTACATGCTAGTCTAGTGTAGTGGTTATCCTGACGAAGAGACGGGTTACGTCTCGAAACCGGTAGACAAAAAAATATTTTTTAGTGGATATATACAAACATAAATAACATTTTGTTAAGCGTAATCATTTAACGTTACGAAAAAATTCAGGAACATAAATTTTTTAGTCTTGTGTAAGTGATATATATTTTTTCAAATAATAGTATTTGGAGCATAATTGTCGCGCAATTGTGGCGACATTATTAATATAATTAATAAGAATATACCTTTGTTTACACCACTCGTATGTTTAAAATACCAACATGTTTCTTCATCATGATTCAACATACATCAAAAATTAAAAATCACAAGTCGAAATCGTAGACAAAAACAACACAAAATAAATATATGGGCGTTGAATAAATAATTGAGTGCTGATATAAAAACAATTTAAAAAATAAGTATTTGTAATAATATTATAAATACCCAGGTCGTTTTGGTCCAGGTGGTTATTTATATTATAAATAACAATATCCTTTTAGCAAATAGTTTTATTTTAAATTTGTTTTCACATTGGTTTCTTATTAGTTATTCAACTTCTTTATATTTACTATTTGTTTTTATCAATATCTATAATTCCAATTTTATTTTTAATGTACGTTTAACTTCATGCAGGAACAATTGGCCCCAAAAAATGTTAATTATTGAATAAATAGAAGTTTTATACAAAGTGTATTAATAAAAACAATGTAACTGCAAAGTTATTTTCCTGTTACTGAAGAAAAAATACATATATCAACAATATTTATGAACAGGTCTGCGAATAAAAATTCGTAATACTATAGATCATTGTTTACATCTCTAAACGGCGTTCAGAGTGTTACTAAATCATTTCAGCCACTCCGCGTTCGATATCGTCACTCGAAAAAATGTCCTCTGAATAAGCGTCTAAAGGGGCGAAGGAGGCCGTGTTTTAAGCGCTGCGTATAAGGACTCGTTTATCTTCCCTCGAAGGAATAAAATTCCGATTCGTGTAGGGTAGGTACCCCAACGGCCCGAGCTGTTCCAGTGACACCGCGCCGATAAAAAGTTGGGTGTGCGTGAAAAACAAAATGCCGAAAGAAAAAATAAAGAATTGCGTTTCAGGAAACGAGCGAAAATATTATCGTGAGATATTTTCACAATTTGTTTGGTTGATCGAAAAACAGGTTCAAAAATGTAATACCAATTTTATTCCACGTGCAAGAAGAATGATAAATTACAGGCTGTTTTATGCGCCCCTACGAATTGAACGCGGAAGGTGACGCCCCAAGGGTGACGTGGACCCCACTCCTCGTAATAAATACGACCCAACACGTAGATACCATGAGTCCATATTGTATTTTTAATTTTTAACGCGTCAATAGACCATGAGGCCTACGAATACAGTTGCAAAATATGCCCTAATCACCGGGAATCGAACCCGTAATCACCGATATGAGAAGTGATATATCTACGACTATGACTATGAGAACAGTTTTGGAAAATATTTGTAAAAACAATAAAAAATCTGAAAAACACTGAAGACTTCCTACGTTAATAAACCTTGAGATACTAATCTCATAATATACATTATAAGCTGTATAAAAATATATAATATAAGGTATATTATAACAAAACATATAAAATATAAAGTATGCTTATGAAAGAAATCAACTGGTATAATGAATAGGCTGCTCAAATGAAGTTAGAATCTTCTGCTTGAGGCCAGAGGACTAGGGTACTGAGGAAGTATGTCCCTCCTCAGATATATTTTAAAATACATTTATAATCCAGTTAAAGAATTTTTTCTTGCATAATTAAATTCCCTAGTAAACAAAAATTATTTTTTACAATAGACATTGTTTTTTTTAATTTCCTTCCAAACTGAGACTCTTCAAGTAAAAACGTTATTTTGTAATAAAGCACGAATTATTTACTATATTTTATTTGTTTATTTATTATAATTTTTAAGAGTATTTAGGTTGACCTTTCATAATTGTTTCAAAATTCGCAAGATCCTAGTAATAAACGTAGTGCAACCAAAACTCGAACCAGAAAATATCCGTTAGTTCATGTATTCTGGTGGTCTTTGAGTTGGAAAAAATAAAATAATTTTATGTATACATTAAATAAAAATAAAAATTGTCAAGTAACACACATTTTAATTTTTTTTGGCTTCAACAGGCCAAAGGCCCAATTACAGAAGAGATACACGTCACAAAACACCGAGGCTTGAGTAAATCAGATAGATTAATTGTGACCTCACCAGGAATCGAACCCGAAACCCTCGGTGTGAGATGCCAGTCTCGTGCCCACTGGGCTACGAGGGTGACCTTATGAAACTCATTGTGATCAAAACTTCAATTTGTGCAATTTATACTGGCTTGCCATGCTCATAAATAAATATTTATTATTATTATTCATGTTGTTATTATGTATAACCTGATAGGTTGGAATATCTTATCTCATTATCCAGGAGAGGTAAAACATTGTTTTATGCTGTTATATTAGGTCCTTATATATGAAATTGACGTTTTTCCGTACTGGCAAATTTGATCTCAAATATCTTCTCATTGGTTAAGAATTCCAAATCCAAATTTATACAGCTATTTACTCATGTATTTGTGTTTTGAAAATTATAATTCATTTGTTTTTTCCTCAATTGTTTTTTTCTTTGCGTCACTCAGTTTATAAAATGAAAAACTTGAAATATCGCGTTATTTACGAGTACGAGTTCCACCGTGGCACCAGTGCTGCAGAAACGGCTCGAAGGATTAATGATGTGTATGGCGACGGTGCCGCAAAAGAAAACACAGTGCGTTTTTGGTTCCAACGTTTTCGTTCTGGAAATTTCGACCTGCAGAACAAGCCCCGTGGACGGCCGGAGACCAAAGTTGATAATGAAGAATTGAAGGCTATTGTGGAAGCGGATCCATCGCAAACCACATCCGAGTTAGCTGCAGGCTGCGGTGTTAGTGATAAAACTGTTTTAATCCACTTGAAGCAAATTGGTTAGGTGAAAAAGCTTGAAAGGTGGGTACCTCACGAATTGAGTGAAGCAAATCAACAAACGCGCGTTGACTGCTGCGTTGCATTACTCAACCGGCACAATAATGAAGGGATTTTAAATCGAATCATTACCTGTGATGAAAAGTGGATCCTGTACAATAATCGGAAGCGCTCATCGCAATGGCTGAACCCTGCCAAACCAGCCAAACCATGCCCCAAGCGACAATTGACTCCAAAAAAGTTACTTGTGAGCGTTTGGTGGACTAGTGCTGGTGTCGTTCACTACAGCTTTCTTAAATCTGGCCAGACGATTACGGCAGATGTCTATTGTCAGCAACTGCAAACCATGATGGAAAAGCTAGCTGCTAAACAAACGAGGCTGGTTAATCGCTCTAGGCCACTGCTGCTTCATGATAACGCTAGACCACACACTGCACAACAGACGGCTACCAAATTAGAGGAGCTTCAATTGGAATGTCTAAGACATCCACCGTACTCTCCGGACCTTGCCCCAACAGATTACCATTTTTTTCGAAATTTGGATAACTTCTTGCAAAGGAAAAAATTCAACTCCGATGGGGCAGTCAAAACCGCCTTCAAAGATGTTATTGATTCCCGTCCGAATGGTTTTTATAGTAAAGGGATCGATGAACTACCTATGAGATGGCAAAAGTGCATAGATAGCAATGGTACATACTTTGATTAAATAAATATATTATAATAAAAAAAATCGGCTTTATGTTCCTCCCATACTAAACGTCAATTTCATATGTAAGGACCTAATATTATTTTAGCTGTAACCCGTCAAAAATGACGGAACATTGGTTCGCGTCTTTGTTAAGCCCTAGTATATATTTATAGCATATTTTTAGCAGCATGCGTTAATCGGCCGGTTCGGGTTTGGTGGCCCTGGGTTCAAACCCCATCACCGGCCGGTTTTTTTGCCGTGAATTCGAACGAAATTACGGACGAAGTTACGGGGTCACACCGACGGACAAACAAACAAATTATTGTGTTTGATATCAATAATACTATATTTTAAGATAACTAGTGACATAAGATTAATTGTATTCACCTCTACAAAATAAATAATCATACTTAAAAATACATCGAACTCATTATCTTAATTGTTTTAATTGTAATATGTACTTAAAACAATAAAAAACCAACTTTTAATTGAATTTTTAACTTATTACTTCCTACCAAATCATAATTGTAAATATAGTGTAAAGTACCAAATACATAATTGTCTCATTTTATGCATTATCATAATTTAAATCTTTGAAATATTTATTATTTATCACATATTCCTTATCATTGTTTTTTATTTAGTTTTTTTTGTTACCAGCTTCGAGGAAACTTTACTGGTCATACTCACGAATATTTTTTTTGATATTATATAAATTTTTTTTAAATTTTACTCTATGTTTCCCAAATAAAATAAAATAAATAAATAAATAAAATGATTCTCGCTTAGTGATCCAACTGTCGGTGGTTCTAATAATAAAATGAAAATATACAGTTGGAAAAAAATTGTATGTAGTATTTTTTGCTGTCGCATATTCAACTATTGGAGAACTTCTGCAGGAGCGATGAACCAAAGCTGAACAAAATTGTAACGATTTTACCAGGATTGGGAGTTTAACGGATTTATTTCTATTTATTTGAAATATGAATTACTATAACTGGTTGGGCCTTGTGAAATAACAATCCATCAATACAAAGCAAACTTTAACAAACGAAGCGTTTACAGCAGCGGTTCCCAAGTTTTGTCCGCGTCATAACCCATTTTTTTTGACATTTGAGATGTCTGAATTCTCGTGGTTTTTCTGAATTTGCAAATAATTTATTGGAAAATGATCACGGATTTGATAAAAATTTAGGACTGAAATTGAATAATTCAGAATCATTAGAAATTAGTAAGGCATGTAATAGTAAACAAAATATTATTAATAAAATCAATAAAATTTAACTACTAGCCCAATTCTAAATTTTTTTCCAATAATTGTGAGTAATCAAGAACTTCAGTAATACTATTAAAAAATAATTTTTCAAATAATTTAGAAAAACAAAAGACTTTATTCGCTTTGATATTTTGACGTATATAAAACACCCTGACGATGGAAAAGTTTTTCCGAAACATGTTAGCGTAATTAATCAAATAAGATTCAAGTTTTTTGTTTGAAACATTGTGGAAATTCATTTTCAATATTTAAAAAATGAAGGTAAACAACACTGTTCTATTCCACTATATTTATTTTGAATTGTTAGAACGTTTTCGGGTTTTCTCCCATTGTCAATAACAACACGTTCACAACTTTGTTTACAACGTTTACAACATTGTCAATAACAACACGTTTACAACTGTAAACGTAAACAATGGGAGAAATTCCGAAAACATTCTAACAATTCAAAATAAATATAGTGGAATAAAACAGTGTTGTTTACCTTCATTTTTTAAATATTAAATAAGATTCCATCGAAGAGCATGCATTACATTTTTGAAAGTAGTGTATTATGTTCTAAAATGAAACCTTTCATATATTTGAAGGGGCTGTGCTAGAGACATCTGTAGTCCTTGAAATAGTGTACATAGATTTCGCAGCTGGTAATGATATCTTTATATTTTAATGTGTAGTATTAAGCAATATTCTTTTTAATGTTCATATCATTCCTCCGAATTATTTAACACATACGCTAGAATACGCTTGAAGACCAATATTTTAATTTTTTTAACTCCTTTTAAAGACAAGTATATATTTATAATTATATTATTATATATTGTTTTGAAAACACAATTGCTGAATTAAATATAAATAGCTTCGTCTCTGTGAGGATTCTATAATTTATATAATTAATGATAATCCCATAGTGGAAAAATCCAGCAATTGTGTTCTCAGAACATACATACAAAATATTTTTTTTAATTATTTACTTTCAACTGATTAAAAAAGGTGTTACGATTTGCACGCCATGTTATTTTTTTGAATGATTCAAAATAAACCACACCCTTGTTTTGCCGGGTGTAAAATTAATTTTTTTGGTGACCTTATTGTACGGGGAGTGGGGGGAGGGGTGGGGGGTGGGTTCACCGTTTGCGAGCCGCTGACCCGACGCCGCACCGCGCCAACGCTCGGCAGGAAGGCTGAAACTGTTCTTATCTTCCACATCCCACCCTGCCAGCCGGAGTCACGTTATGTTGGCAACCGTCACGAATGTTGGAGAATACTTATATTTATATTGATAACATTTGTTTGTTTCTACACAACTCGTTAGCTGGTGGAGCTGCCTCTGGAATGCCCAACTCCCTGTTTCGGGCCTGAAG
Source organism: Agrypnia vestita (assembly GCA_016648135.1). Classification (NCBI taxonomy): domain Eukaryota; kingdom Metazoa; phylum Arthropoda; class Insecta; order Trichoptera; family Phryganeidae; genus Agrypnia; species Agrypnia vestita. Next base: position 86,282 of record JADDOH010007519.1, read on the forward strand.
ACTATTGGGGCGGGACTGTTATAATTTTAGCACCGTTATGGTTTAAAATGTTCTGCACTTTTACATAACACCTGATCGGAATTCGTGGTATAAAAATTGTGTTATTATTTTATTGTCCATTGTTAGCATGTACGGCCACAAAGTTTTTGAATGTACCCCAAACAAATAAGTTGTAAATTAACACAAAAAAAAGTAAAAACAAAGAATACGTTTGTCAAAAGAATATATAATGGGATTTAACAATACAAAAATATAAAGTACATAGAAAAATACAAAAATATTATTAAGGCGACATCTATGGAATGTCGCCCCAATAATATAATTTAGTATGAGGCGACACCTAGTGTTGAGTCTGAAAATTATTACAGCGTTTTAACTCCTTTTTAGACCAGTTTTTATATTCACATTTTTTTCAAGAACACTGTATTACACGCATTTGGGATCATACATACATAAAAAATGCAAATTTATCTCAAATTTTCGGACAAGTACACACATACTTTCTTTCTTAAATTGCTACAAAAAAAGTTGGTTAATTTGCTGTAAAATAATTTAATTTAATAATAATAATTGTATTTTAAAAAGAATTTATAGTGAAAACTATTGGTTAATTTGTTATGTTTTTACTTCCTTACTTTTAACTCGTGGCGTCTGCTTGCTTGCTTGACGAAAAAACTTTGGATCGATTTTTAACCCTTTTCCCGTGATCCAATCGAGCTGAAACTTTGCAAGTTTTGTGGCGATGATCAAGAAGATCTATCAAATTTTCGTTAAAAAAAATAATAATTATAGTATAATTTTGGATTTTTCAATTTTTTAATGGTTTTTTCATACAATTCAGTAAGTTGTATGGAGATTCCGACACATATGGTAGACACGAAACCCAAAATGAGAAAGGGAGTATTGCAAAAACTTGGTTTTTGTGGGTTAGTTTTTTTATTCATTAACAATAAAGGATTCGTCATAGGCTGATTGATGTCCATTCTTGATGTATGTATAGTTCCCGTTGTATGGAAATATTTGCGCGACGAGGCCGAAAAAAATAAAATGGTTGGTAAATTTCTAATAGACAGATCCAACTGTTTGTTCAGTCGATTGCGACACGATTCGCTATTTATTTAATGTCGATTTTTTTCGTAAGTCGTCTTGCCCTGCCATAAAATGGAACCGAAAATTTGGCGTAGAAAAGGTTTTTGCCGATTTGATGTAGTAATGGTTGACACGTATTAATGCAATGTTGTGCGTTTAGCCGTATCTAGGGCAATAAAAGGGACCAAGCCCTTGCGTGTTCCCTTCAGATAAAAGAGTTGTCGCGAACTCAGTACGAACTGGGAAGGGATAAGCGACGATGGCGTTTTGGTTACTTTATTTCGGCGAATTTTTTTGGAATACAATAATTCATCGAAATACGAGCTGATCACCGCACATAAAATAGTAGGTACATACCATACATAGAAGCGTGAAAATGACGTCATTAATTTGAGCTTTGTGGTAGTGGTGCCTCAAGTTCAAGCGCTTATACCAATAAGAATTATTTAATCTCATTTAACTAATGATGAGATGTGGTCAATGCGGCTATGGTAGACTTTAAAGTAAATATTTAAATGTAAAAAAAATAACACAAGACGCCAGATTATGTGTTCAAATGTTTCGTAAAATTTGTGTTAATGAAAAATGTCAATAAGGACACGTCAAGGTAAGTCAATACGTAGCTATTGAGGCAAATTAACATAAAATAAAAATGACATATATTGGCGATCATCAGTGCAGAAGCACAAACCAAAAATGTGTTTTTCTTCTTTTTTTGAAACATGTAATCAAGTACATAAGAAAGATAAATAATCTGCGAAAGTTTTATTTGTTTATTTCTTTCCTGCAAACATTAGTTTTTTCTCCAATTCTCAGTGGAATATAAGGGAAATTAATATTTACAAGTATTCACATCTTGGACGAAGCACGGAAATAAAGATGGAATTATATAAAAAAAATAATACGGATAGGTGTCATTAATAAAAATGCTGTGTGGTTAGAAAGCGTAACGTATAATTTAGAGGAGGCAGCTGAAATACTATTTAGGTACTTTGTTTAAAAACAATGATTAAAAATCTAATACAATAATCTTTCTGTTAATATTTTGTGATGATAAAATGTACCGTAATATTGGATATAACGTATGGGTATCCGATATTAGGTTAAACTATAATTTTTAAACAAAAAAGTCAACGAAAAATATTATTGAAGAAAATCGTTTAAAAAACAATCATATCTAAAAGAACATACCTACATAAAAAACGTATAGAAAACCAACAAAGACAATAATCGCAAGTATTTTGTAAAACTTATGTTTATAGCTTAGAGATTAAAACATTAGTTCGACTGCAAATCAATCACTCTTTGGCGTTTAGTAGAGAACTGCGAATATATGAAATAAGTGGCCATTGAAAAAAGTAGATAGCAGTAATGACTTATTGAAATCTGCCAGCATCTAGTATTAAGGCCCCATCTAGAATTCAGGTCTTTTCCTGTATATACGCACAAATGATAGCTAAAAATCATAAATAAGGGAAAGTATTTCTTCTTCTTCTTCTCCTAGTGTCATGTTAAGTCCTCCCAACGTTGACTATCACTTGAGAGTACATCTTTCTATCTCTAGCAGCACGAAACAGCTCTTCCACCGTCATTCTGTCCAATCTCGTATATCTCGTATTTATATTTATTAAATAATTAACTATTCTAAGTTTGTCCGTAACTTGCTGGAATTAGGCTGGAATTAGAGCAACATGACTAGCCGCTAATGAGGCCTGGGCGCCCGAGTGTAAACGTCAATCAGCGCGCGGATCATGTTACACGCAAGGGTCGCTATTAAGTATTATTATGCTAGTTTAATAAATACTAAACTATCTACAGATTTAATTGAAACGCTTCGAATAATTAAAAATTATCTAAAAGCACCAACAGTATTCAGAATTCAGAATCGCAACTATTATGATAACACTTCCCCAATTTAGCCTAGAATAGGCGGAATTATCAACACAATGATTTAATAATAACCGCTGGCATATCGTATGAAATTATTGTTACTTAACACGGAATAAAATAATCATTTAGTTTTATACACTCCCACATTGTCCGTTGAACTGTGTGGGTGGAAATACAGCCTTTGTGATATCCGCTAACGGAAGTGATTAAGATTAAATGCTGGGGGTGTTAATAAGAATTTTTGAAATTTCTATTTAACCTCCGTGCTCGGTGTTTATAGATTTATCAAAAAATCATGATGGAATTAATAATCTCCGACGAGTTTATAAAAAAAGAACATTTGGAATAAACGCATAATATATTCAATGTTTACTTTTGAAAGTGGTTAAGAAATAGATCTTGTTAATTAGGATAAATAAAAAATTTATAACAAATTAGATGAATTAAATAGAAAAATATACAAAACAAATATCTACTATCACCAGATGGGTGAAAAACATAAATTATGTTACCTCTTCGTAAGCGTAAGTATAATTGTATATTGAACTATGCTCAAGATTCGACAGTAGCAGAATCTCTCATCGAAAGTTGAAATATGTATAACGTCATTATTAAGGTTATTATTACGGTCGTTAGACATATTTAACTGTAAATGGTTACGGATATTTTATACGAACCGTATATTTTTCCGGGAAACTGTTCTCAACGTTTCATTGAAGTCGTATTCAGCGTCATCAGGATAAAGGCCTGTACCCGCGGGGTATAGGGCGGACTGATTACTATTTCCGAGGCGTAAATTATAACACACGACAAAGTGCATATAATTTAGGCCCCCGGAAATAATAATCAGTCCGTCTTATACCTCCGCGGGTACAGATCATTATCCTGATGACGCTGAATACGACTGCAACGAAACGTTGAGAACAGTTTCTCGGAAAAACATACGGTTCGTACAAAATAGCCGTACAAATTTACAATTAAATATGTGTAACGTCCTCGGACCCAAAGGATGATCAAAATCGGTCCTTTAATTTATGTTTAAAGAAATTTTTTTTACAGTTCTTAAAATATTTCAAATTTGAAATTTAACATACCACTTGAAATATCTATTAATTAACTTAACTAATTTGTAAAAGGACACAATGCCAAATATTGATTGGAGAGATTTTTTCCAACTATCGATCTATGTCTCCTATAGGCAACACTAGGTCTGAGGAGGATAATATACTTCACCCGTCGATGACACCTATAACGTTGACAACAAATCCATCAATAATATGAAATAATATTTGGTTACTACCGTTGGACACGAATCCGCAACTTCGTACTGGTCGAGCGAACTAAACCATTTTGTTTGAGGTACATTGTTTCATTTTGTTGGTGTTCATACCCGAAACCACCAACACAACGAAATGTGCGTCGTACGCACGACTTACATACTAGGTCGATTGTCATTCTTAAATAAAAAGAGGTCTACCAGATTATTATGTACTTGGGATTCTACATAGCTCGCTTACGTCATTTCTTCTTTGACTCTATAGTTTACACGCGTATAGCTTTCTAACCTCAACTAACTTCAACCGTAGTATTCAATGCTAGGTTCCTTGCGCTTTTCTTACTTGCTTGTCACACATTACACTACTCCCCTACACATATTACTACACTACTCCTCTACACATATTGTGGAACATCTATGAACACCGAAAGATTCCGTGAGTTGAATAGGATTCTTCCTCATAATCCACATTGCTGACCTTCGATGCTTGACTACCAGTTTGATTGATATGTTCTTTATTATCTTGATAAAACTATCTCAACCTGGCTTCTCCCATCTTCTCTTTTATCAATTAAAACTTCTGATACAGTCTTACCGAGCCCTATCTAGCCCTGTCACACGATATTTGATTTAGGTATTTTAAAATTCAAAATATAATATGCACACAATTTTTGCGATATTTAATTGTGAATTATATTTCAAAAGGAATCTTGGTGAATGCTAGGGTAGGGAAAAGGTTTTTGAAAAAGATAAAATCAATGTTTGAGGTTTCATTCAACCTAACGCACGAATGGTCCGCGACGACCGTTTAGTACCTGCAGAAGTGAAAATACAATATCAAGTGGAATATTATGAGAGACCGTAAAAATAGAAAACTAAATGTCGAAATAGAATCGAAATATTGAAATCAAATCCATTATTTACTCCAGCGTGACATCTGTGTGTATTTATGAATATTAAACAAAACAGAACAATAATAGAACAACACAAGAAAAGGCTTACGGTTTGGTTATAAATGTCAAAATGTTCGTTGTTTATGCACGGGAATAAATATTGAATATAGCTTTAATTTTATGTCGAAAGATGTTGTTAGTTCGTAGCGAAATAAAGAGCTTTTTAGTATTTACTCTGATGTGGTTCAGTGGGCGCTTGTTTATTTGGGTTTTCACTCGCTTATAGTGGCGACGGGTTTATAAATGAAAATATTTATTTTTACTCCTTTTCTTTGTCACTTTTAGGTCTTTCGATCTATAGAGAGCGCCATATCTTTGCTTCCCTTGATTTTATCAACAGAAGAAAAACAATTATTTATATCGTACTTTTACGACAAAACACCCTCAGTTTTTTCCGAATATTCACTTTCTTATGTTACGTACACATTATATAAAAATAATTACATTTTTAATTTGATGTTTTTGCCAGATCCAGCGTACGAAACTGGGATCGCATTTTGCGTGGATCGATTCCTTGAAAAATGTTTAGCCATTTCGGCACGTTATCGAGACTTTGCGTGTGGCATATAAACATCGACAGGTAGCTGTCTCCCAGCCACAAGTATGGTTTAAGTGTTGTGCATTTGAGGCAAAATATTGACAATGGCACGTAATACCGTACCGAAATGTCGGCCTAGATTTCCTCAAGGAAGCTATCCACAAAATATGCGATTTGATCTGGAATAAACTGCGTTTCCTATTAAACATATACAAATATAGAGATCCTGGAGTCCGCTGTGAGAACCTGTGGAGGTACACTGAAGGTGGAGTTACGAGCCTTGGCTATTGCCAATTAAGGTTACTATAGAATTATACTAACGTGAAGTAAGAAAAAATTATATGTGTACAAGGGTAAGTTAAAAATATTCTACACTTTCTACAAAACACATTTTCAAAGTTGCCATACTGTCTTTTGTGCATGCATTCTTAGAGTCGGTACGACTGCGGTCACGTGTCAGAAATTCGATCTCGATCGCATCATTTGCCTTCTGTTTATTAAAGTCTAAACATGTCCAATAGCAGTTTGCACCAAGGAGGGAAAATTTCTCCGATTGGAGAGTGCGAAAGGAGCTGAAATTCATCGTAGGATTCGGAGAAGATCCTTTATCCCATTAAAATGTTTTTTTGCGGATTGAGAAGTTTAAAAAGGATCAGGCGAGGATGAGGCATAAAGAGAGAGTAGGACGCCCGTCAACTTCCAACACGGACAACAAGATACAACAAGCTCCGTAGATGGTTCTATTGAATAGGTGAGTTACCATCGTTGAAGCGTTTTCTTTGAACTCATGGTGCTGTCCATCAAATTATCCAGGACGAGCTTGGCTTCCTGTGCAGATTACCAACCTTAGAAGTGCAGGAAGCGGTGCAAAAGTGGCTTTACGACCAATCGAAATCTTCGTGGAAGCTTGGAATTTGCAAGCATGCGGACCGTTAGAACAAGTATATTGACAAAAGAGGTCGTTATCTAGATAAATGATCTATTTGTTCAATCCCTGCTAGCCGTTGTGTAAATAAGTTGTATGTAAAACGAAAAGTGTGGATAATTTTTGATTTTCCCTCATACCTACAAATAAGGGTAATTCGGTGTATTTTACTAAATTATTTGACTTCAGTTCATAGTAGAGTTGGTAAACTTGAAGGTTGTAGCGGCAACGCGATATATTACCTTCGCAAATCTGACCAAAGACCATTCTCAAGATTTTGCGCTCAAACACATGCAATTTCAGTCTCAAAGCTTTCTGCCTGGTAAGTTTACCAACCCTGGTCCAACATGGGGCTTGTACACACGAAGTTTCGTTGTTCATGACATACGGGTTGACTTTACTACTAGAGTACATTCGGAGACTAAAATAGCTACTGTTGGCTTACAGAATAAGTCTTCTCACTTCAACTAACTAAAAAAAATGCCTTTCATTATAATTTGAATGAATTAAAAACGAATAAAGATAAAAAAATATTCAAATAATTTTGAATGATTATTTTAAATGAAGTAAATTGTAATTGCAATTTTAATTGTATTATAAGAGACTTGGACCAGCATTGTTATTTGTGGATTTGAAAAGTGTGTGAATTTTTTTTCATGGATTTATATAGATTGAGGACAAGTTTATTATTATTTTACGTTAACTTTATAAGATAGACTAAAAAAAACCTGTGAAAAATCACGGGACATAATAATAATTGAGTGTATAACGAGCCGCGCGTTGACTGACAAGTCACACTTAGGCGCCCGGGCCGCATTAGCGGCTAGTCACCACCAGAGTTCTTGTAATTTCAGCATAATTCCAGCGAGTTACGGACAGACAAATATTCCAAAATGTTTTAAAGACAACGAGAAAACACAAAAATTAATTGACGTATGAACATAAAATGAAATACGCGTGATATTAAATTAACATATATAAAAAATTAATGCATTAAAACAAATTTAGATAGATTACTAAGAGAAGTTCACAAAAAAATTTATCTATCGAAAGCATATAGTTGTCATACGGAACTTTCTACTGCCGGTAGAGAACGTTAGTAAGTAAGATACAATAACCCATGAAGTAGTGGCTAAATTTTACCAAAAAACTACATGCCAAATTTTTATCTAAATGTATATTTTATAAAAAATTTATGTTAATTTTTTTTAATTATCTAGAACTGTGTTCCGAAAAAATTAAATTTATAAATAATTTGTTAAATTATTTTTGTTAATGTCTATTCTTCCAATTTTAATTTTTAGTATGCTTTCTATCATGATGAAGGGAATAGTACCTAGTATCAATCATAGTAATAAATGTTTAATTTTCAGTATTGAATTGTATAAATTATACTAAAAATTGTTTTATTAAGTGACCATATCAGATTAACGTTCTGACTGATGCATTAATTTTTGATCACACCGTACGTTAAAAAGATGCAAGTCCTTTTCTAAGTGAAATAATATTAATAATGAAAGGAAAACTAATAAATAATAGAGACCCACAAATCCGTTAAAAAAAAGGAAGTCTGCTCGAAGGACCAAAACTTTTGAACAAAAAGAGGTTGATTTAAAAAATATATTAATTACGCAAGTACAATATTATGTTACAAAATAATATTGTGCTTGCGTAGTTAATAGTTAATGTTTGTTGGGAAAGAAAGCTGTGCATTTTGTACGTTAAGCTGCTTAACTAATGACTTAAACGCGTTGATTATTCAATGTTGGATCTACTCCACTCCGCTCGCCCTGCATTCCAGAAATATGCACTCGGCCCGTTGTGAATGCAATAACGCTGCAGAGCAAACACTCCGCGCCGATGCATCTTCATTCACGCCTCGCGTTGCATAATTCAACCCTTCAATGGCTGAGCGCAGTGTTCCGACGACTTTAATTTCACTCTAATATATACTACCCGGACTAGCACAGCGAGTTCAGCGTTCCAACGGTAGCACTGTGTTGGTTTTTACAACTAATACGGTTATTTTAAGACGTAGTTTATCTATACAAATAAACAAAGATGTAATGTTTGAAAGTTTGCAAGTTTGGATAAAGCAGGCAATCTCCGAAACTACTCATCCGATTTCAAAAATTCTTTCACCAATATTTAGAATGAGCTTTAAGGATGGACATAGTCTATATATTACCCCGTTAAAATAGAAGGGATTTTGTTTTTTTTACAACTTACGTCGATGAAAAAACGGTCGAGCGATACGTTTTTTTACGAACGCCGCCTTAAAGGTAGGAGATATTTAAATATTTTCTATATAAAAGTTGTAGAACTTAAAAAGTAATATAAAAAAGGCCGCGACGACATATATTTATCTACCTATATGTTAAGGTTTAATACACAGATTGATACAATATGACTAAAAGTTACTAAAAATCTACGCGTACAAAATTTATAATCTACATTATTGTTTTGTAATTTTCTTCTTAGCTTATTCTAGGACGATGTTATTAAATGATTAAATCTTAATTATTTCTGACGGCAGTATAAAAATTGTAGAACTCTAGCATACTGGATGATGCCTTTCCCCTTTTTCCGATCCATTACCATCTGCTCCCGTGCTTTCTTCCTCCCTTCCTCTCCAGATCAGCCAGTGTATTGTCCATGATGCGCTGTCTGGGTCCGCCCAGAGGTCTTTTCCCAGTAGGTTTATCCTCGTGCACTATTTTTGTTCTGTCTCTGTCTCTTCTTGCTCGACATACAAGTCCTATCCAAGCCAGTCGGGTAGAACTGATGCTGTTGGTTATGAAGGGTTGTTGTGATAGGGACCGAATTTCTGCATTGCTCCTGTGCCTCCACGTGCTTGTTGCACTGGGTCTAGGTCCCAGTATTGTCCTTAATACTTTATTTTCAAACTAGAAGAGCCTCCGTTGTACTTTAAGGATTATCTATTACTCCGCTACATGTGTTATGATATTATTTTAATTTAATTTGAATTATTCGTGATGATATTGGAGTATCTGGATGTAGTTAGTTTGTTGTTGAAGTTTGTTGAAGATAACATATGATAAATCGATACACTTTTTATGATAAAAAATCAGTAATAATGCACAGAATAAAATTAAAAATGTTGTGAATCAACAAAAATTATTAAGAAATGTGTTATAGATCTACTAGTTATACGAGACACAATACCATCGCGGAACCATCTCTGCGTTTCTCTTCTTTCATGCTTCGCTCCTGCTCTGCACATTGCTTATGATTGGAAACTCTGGGCTGCTCGACAATACATTACGATTTCAAAGCAAGGTCTTCAGGCGTTTCCAAGCTCGACCGGTGATCTACACTTTCTACAGTACAGTGAGTGAGAAGCAGCTTCTAACTAACTAACTAACCATCACGCCGTTTCCCCGGAGGGGTAGGCAGAGAGGATTGAACGCCACACTCTTCTATCCTGGCACATCACTTTTGCTTCGGCCACATTCATACATCTTCTCATATATGTTCTACGGTTGTTGCGGCTTTTAACGGGGCCATCCTCAAACACTTGTTGTATCTGATCGTGCCAAGTCTTTCGCGGACGCCCTCTATACGTGTTGCCTTCAACACTCGCCTCATATATTTTTTTAACCATTCTCTCCTCGTTCATACGTTCCATATGACCAAACCATCTCAGCACTCCTTTCTTTATTCTATCTACCACACTACAGCCAGCATTGCATTCACGTCTAATTTGTTCATTCCTTACTCTATCGACCAAAGATTTTCCACACAAGCGTCTTAGTGAACGCATTTCTACCAGCTTTCTATTAGCTTCCAACAGAATAAATTTTAAGATTTATCATTTATAGATGTCTCATAGAGACGAAACTATTATATTTGTATATGGAAAAGTAGGTATGAAAGTATTTCGGATGTTTAAAGGGCTAACGACCAGTTGACTTAGGTGATCACTTTACACAAAGTAACGTTCACCAATTCCAACCATGATAGACTATCACACCCATCATATTTTTGGAAGTTGTGCATATGTCAACCTTGCACAGCGTGTTTCATATGTGAGTGGTATTTTTACTACCGCCATCTGTATTTGAAATTTGGCATTCCGATATCATTATTCCCCATCATCACAGGTCACCGTTGGTAATGAGATATCTATTTTTTTATTAGAGTTTATTAAAAGCAATATTCTTCTTAATCATTTCAATTTTATAACTCCTTTTTACACCAGTTACTTAAAATACTACACGTGTACGAAAAAACTTGTGCAAGGTTGACATATACACAACTTCTAAAAATTTGATCGTTGTGATAGCCATCATTGGTGGAATTGTGAACGTTACATTGTGTAAAGTGATCACTTAAGCCAGATGTATAGGATAGGTTGTAAGGTTTAAAAAATACACAAAAAGACTTTCATACAAACATAAAAAATAGCTTCGTCTCTATGGGACAGATAATATTTTTTAAATTTTTATTTAATTTTATTTAATATAAGGTACAAATACAAATCTTATATTTATATATTAAATTGAATTTTTTTTGCTCTTGTGTCTGATGTGGGAACCTCAGTTGTTATCTTGATATAACTTGATATATCTTGGTAACTCAATAGATATTGACCTATTATATCTTTAATATATCTTGATTAATGATATCTCCCTGGGGATATTATTTGGTATTGTCTTCTTGAAAAATTTGATCAAACTCTGAATAAAATTTAATTATTTTGATTTTTGATATTGTTTTTTGTCACTGTTTGTATTAACGTACAATTATATCGAATAAGGTAGTTGCAAATGCCAACACTTCACCATTAAAAGTTTATAATTCTAGTTTGCACCATGTACAAGGTTGAACAGCGACCTACCTGTACCCACCGTAAGAATTATGGGCTTGGATTTACATGGCAAAACGTTTGGGAAACACTTGTTTAGAGTCTAGTACCAGCGTTGGAGTGAATTCATTATAACTCTTCCAACGAGTGCGGTGTTTGGAATGGCCCGCCTGCACGGAACACCGTCATTAATTTACTAGCAGCACATAAATATGAAATAATGCTGAATTATGTCAAGCTCGCTTTGTAATGTAATTTGTTGTAAATTCAAAACAAACCATTTTGATTATTTGCTTTAATCAGGCGGAGTTATTAGCCGCTATCCGAGGTTCTTTAGGTCTCCGAGGGCTCCGCCGGATATAGCAATCTGCTGCGCGCACGTTACATTTACTGATTGTGTGTCACACGTAGAATCGTGGAACCAAATCCAATATTATGCAAGATGTGACGACTGTGTGATTTTGCCTGCTAGGTGTAAGGATATAAGGGTTGACATCACAAGTATGAAGTATATTCCAGAAACTTAAATATAAACATAAATATAACTTTGGTGGAGTGTTCTCCATTCAATTTTGACTATAAAATATTCTTTATACTTAGGGTGAAATGTCGACAGTCACGGAGATAAGCGACGATAGAAAGATCAATGTTAGCATTTTTTCGATATTTCTGACTTATCTTCGATAAAAATTTGGAATTAAACGAATTAATTAAGACGTACACAGAAAAAATCTATCTATCAAAAAAATATTTACTTCCCGGGGGATAGCGATACAAATTTCGCCACAATTACCATCTACGGTAACGAAAAATTGGAGACATATATGAGTTGTTGATTTAATTAGTAAATCTATGTTTCAAGCTCGTTTATGTTAGATGAATACTTTCTTCAGGTACGAATCTATTTATTCGTTCTGAGTTGGAGAAAAAACATATTTTAACATTGTGAAATTTTTTTTCACTGCAACAAGCCCAAAATTTTAACAATTTTTGTAAAAATTTAAATTTTGTAACATAACCTACTAAAGATATTATCGACTGATGTGTATGTAATATTGTGTGAATAATAAAACATTTATTATATTTCCAAATAAATATCATGGAAAAAATCGGCAGAAAAATTTCAACGCATATAGCTTTTTTTCAGTAAATTTTATTTATGAATTTTCAATAAACGTCATTCAAATATCATATTCTGTCAAAAAGCTATAAACTTGATATTACGCAAAGAATCTCAAAAAACAATACAGAAATTTTCACTAAATTTTTTACAATGTTTTAACCATTTTTATTGATTTGTATCAAGGCAAAAGAATTTATAATATTTTTACTTCAATAATACTTCATTTTAATTACTTTCGTGACATTCCAAAATTTGAAAAACGATGAGCCAGAAATATTGAAAAAAATGCAAACTCTGATGTCGATTATCTTCTAAACATTTCACCAAAGTGTAAAGAATATTTTATATTTACAATTTAATTAAGAAGACTCCATCGAATTTTTTTTACTAGCCACGAGAGATTGTGTGTATACTTATCTTATATTAATTCTGAAAAAGGAGTAAGAAATGATAATAACATATTAAAAAAATATTTTAAAATATATAAACCAGTATTTATTGAATTATTCATATAACATTTTTCGGGGCCAATGGTCCCTTCATCACACGCATACAAAGTACATTAAAAATTAAAATTCGACATACATATACATATTAACAAAAACAAAAAATAAACATATACTAGTTGAATAAATATTTAAGAACTAGCGTGAAAAAAGTTTACAAGATCTGCAAGGATCTGAAAAATTTCTAAATGATCTAGCTGAAATCTTATTTATTTGTAAATAAAAAGTTTTAATAGTAAATTAAAAATAATAAATGACCTAATCTTTTTTGTTCACATTAGTTCGTAATTATTTATTAAACTCAAATTTATAATTTTTTTTGTTTTTGTTAATGTACTAACAATTTTAATTTTAAGTAAACGTTAGGTATATCCTGACGAAGGGACAATTGACCTAAAACACGTTGATAATTCAATAAATAGGGCTTTTATATAAAGTGTTTCCTTTTAATAAATATTTTATTTAGTTTCAACAAAGAAGTTCACAGTTTCGTGAATATCTTTATTTTGCTAACAAAAGATTCTCTCTAAACTTCAGCGTAGCTGATTTCAACAAAACTTGGTGGTTCATTTAAAAGAAAGGTATTTTTTGGTTGGGATATATTATTCAGGCGAGCTGAGTGATGTACCCTAGCAGAGCCTCGTCTCGTCTTCGTGAACTCTATTATTAATCAGTGAAAATTAACGAGACAGAGGGTTATTTATTAGATTCAAACTGAATTTGTAGTCCCAATTGGGCACGACGACAAATTCCGAAGAGTGCCGACGTTACCCGAACGTCGCTTCGTTTCGTCACTTGATTGATGACTTGTTGTTATGCTTCGGCAAACAGCGCAACCAATTGGTGATGCTGGAAATTAATTATTTTTAACGAAAATTACGACAGGCGTTTGACGTTTTTATGAGGATTCTTCCGAGTTCAATTTTATAAAGAGAAGCAATTCCCACGTCAGAAATTTCAATTTGAAAATTATTTTCGTCAACGTAATTCTTCCACTGATTGACGTTCAAATATAAATTATGGATTTCTTAGAAAATTCTTAATGATCAACTAAAATCGAGGGGATACCATGTTAAAGTAAAAGTTTCTCTATTGTCAACTAAAGGTTGATAATCAGAAGCTAACTAAGTGTAAGCTAGTAGTTAATAAAAAATTAAATAAGAGAAAAAGTTAAATGTGAGTTTACTAATGATTAATTCACCTTTACAAGGGTTTAGAGTGAAAAGATTAGATATTACAAGTCAATTATATATAATGGTTGCTAATTTTAATGTCTGGAAGTGGAATCTGGAACTGGTTAAAAAATTAAAGTAGATTGAACGCGGTAAAAATGCGATCGCATATGTGGAAAACCTGTGTTAGAAAGAGCAACGTACAAATAAGAAGTGAAAGTGCTGCTGGCTATGGCGTAGATGGAATAAAGAAAGGAACAGTATGAGTGGTGAAGAAAATATATGGGTGTTTGTTGAAGGCAGCGTGAGAATAGGGCGTCCGCGAAAGACCTAGCACGACGCGATAAGCCAAATATTGGAGAATGGCTCTGCAAAAAGCTTCCGAGATCGAAGAGTGTGCAAGAGAAGATATATAAATATGGTCGAAGAAAGAGTGTTATTTCAGGATATTAGAGTGTAGCATTCTATGCTCTCTGCCTACGCCTGCGAAGAAATGGCGTGATGGTTAGTAATTTAGCAACATTTACTATTAAAATTTTCTTCTCCCTCTCTAAACACATTATTCATTATTCTCCTTAAGTAACGAAATAGCGAATCACTGGAAAATAATCTTAGGTATATCGCTATTAACAATCCTAGAATATTCTTGAAAATTTTATTTTAAATAAATGAACGAATAAAATAATTTAAAAAAATATTTTGTATGCGTATTTTAACTGTGGATTTTTTGTTAGTTGTACTACTAGTAAAATAAAAAGGTACAGTGATACTGTACCATTTTTACAGTATTCAAAATTAATTAAAGTAACAAAAACATTTTTAACAACAGTTTATTGGGAACAACGACACTTGAGCTTTGTAACTCAAGTGTAATACAAATATGTATTGCAAAAAAGTTTGGTTGCATTCTGCCACATCCCTTTCCACTCGATTTCTCGATCCGTCACCAATAACAGAAGATATGAATAATTGTTAGTTGTAACACAGAGATTTACATAATTGTAAGCGGGGATGATAAATCACCCCGGGACGACACCCTCGCCAGAACCTCCCCCAGAACCCGACAACACAACACCAGTTACAAACTAACTATGTCGTTATATTTAACAACCCGGCATTAAATCAACGATACAATTATTATAACTTTTGCTCTAAGTGAACAAATAACACAGTATTCGAATCAATAGCCGTTATTTTTATCAGTATTTTTATAACTTTGTCTACAGAGGGATAAACATTAAATAAGATAAATTATAAAGGTCTCATAGAGATTAAGCTATTTCTATAGAAAACATGTATGGAAGTCATTAGTCTTTACCAACGGCAAAATCTATGCATGCCTAATATGTCATAGGAATTCCATCAATCCATCAGCCATCAATCACTGATGGCTGTATAAAAGTTAATTCAAATATTTTAAATAAGATAGATATAGAACAGATATACTCGTACCTATACACTAACAAAAATTTGATTATGTGTGGATTGGTGAACGTTGCACTGTGTAAAGTGATCACTTAAGCTAGCTAATACAGGTCATAAGCCCTGTGGCCACCCCGTAAAGACTTCCATACATGTTTCCCATATAAATAGCTTCGTCTCTACGAGAGTTATAAAATTTACCATAATGAGTTATTTTTATCGATTGAATTATTATTTTATCCATAGACGTATCATTGATGGTCATTCGCCGATTGAGTAACAAATGAAACAACGAACTGACAAGCAAGCGCGTTTCGAGTTTTTGTGTGAATTCTATTTCTCTTTTCTATGGTGAATTCCATCTGTCAAATCATAATGTAATGTTGAGTACGTTTGTTCTTTCTTTCTTTTATTATTTTTATATAAATTACCGAGTTCAACAATCACACAAATTCAATCCGTTTCTATTTATATGAATTAATTTATTGTAATTTATTAAGAAACTTCGTAAAATGTAAATTAAATGCTTATTTACGACGAAATTGCCATCGATGATATAATAATTTTTTTTATTTATTTTTGTGAAAAGAAACGTATATCTGAAATTAGTATTATTCCCGTTTTAATTATATATAAATCGTCTTCGAAATATATTGAAAATTTTGCTGTATTAACTATATCTAAAATATTTATTTATTTAGAAAATCCTTGTTTACAATACTTCTTTTATGGTGCAGTTATTTTTGTGGATTTCAGCTACTCAGAATAGTTAATAATATTCAGTTAAAAAAAATACAAAACATGTATATACCGATATAGGTACACGCGTATTTTTTTTTAAATATAGGTATATAGTCGGTCACAGCATAACCTAAGTTTATACCCACTACACGCCACTGGTATGTACATATAATAATATTAATTTAATTGATAAATTTCTTAAATACACCGTTGAACGCCTCATTACTCAAACATGTAAAAATGCAATATGTGTAGATTTTACTCAATCAAAAAACGACTTAATAAGAGGGATGAAAAGGCCGGCAGAATTGAATAAGGGAGAAGAGCGTATTACGCTGTAACTTGGAGATTTTTCCCGACAGAACACAGCCATTAGCTCTGAATGCTCTAAAGCCTCACTTCACAGCCTTCACAATGTCAGGCCGTCCACAAAGGGATGGCTATCGACCTAGAGAAGGTTTCACGGTAAATTTCAGCCAATTCAGACCAATTTGGGACTCAAAATTTACGCCATAAAAACATATCAAACAAAAGTCTTTTAAAAACCCTATACGGGAATTTTTTTCTTTGTTTGCTTTTAAGTGTTCTTTTAGTTGCCTACGATCAAAGATTTCAACCAAAGAATGTAATATTTTTTATAACATCTATTTTATCAGCAGGCTACTAAAAGAATTTCATTGATCACCCCAGTATAATATTTCAGTAGAATGTTTTTTTTTGACAAAATATTATTTTTATGCTAGAGAAATAAAAAATTGTAAAATAAAAAAGTTATCATCATCATCGGCGTAAAAAAATCATTGAAGTTCATATGGCAATATTTGGTTTATGGTAGATAAGCATATTTTTAAAATATTTTTTATTAAATTTATTTGGTAAATGTACAAGCTTAAGAGTGGCTGTTTTCAATATAATATAATTAATACACATTTATATTACACGCTTACCCACTTTTAAATGAGAATATATTCTCGTGTTTAAAAGTGGGGGGCATTGTCATATATGTATATATCTATTGTTAATGTAATCGTTAGTGTAAGACATTAGATTAAATAAGTAAGATATAGACAAAGAAATATTAGATAAAGTTACAAAAATTAAGACAATTAGGTAAGTAATATAAATAGTACAAGAATACAAAAATGTAAGACATTAGATTAAGTAAATAAGATATACACAAGGAAACGTTAAATTAAGTTATAAAATTAAAAATTAAGAAGGTATTGTAAGAACATTTAAAAGTATGTATATATTGATTGTTTTTGATATAATGTTTGATGTATTGTTTAATGATGGAAGAAACGTCCGAACAACTGTTATATATATCTATTAAAATTAAGCTTTTAACAATGTTTATTAAGTAACAAGTCGTAAACCCTTGAAAAATTACGGGACATAATTAAATTTATATAAATGTCAAGACCGTGTAGTATGAAGCCTGAGCAGTACACTGATCAGAGTCTCACTCGGCTACCCGCGCCTCATTAGCGGTTAGTCAGTATTATTTTTGTAATTCCTGCAAGTCACAGAAAGACATTAGAAATAAGGGTAGTTGATTAATAATGATCCTTGATTGTAACCTAAGCACCGCGCTGATTGCGTGTCACACTCTAATTATCTAAAGTTTTAATTTCAGCAAGTCACGGACATCACGAACCGACAGATTAAATAATTATTATATTTAGATTTAGATGTTTACAAAAAATAAGAATTATTGAAACAATAAGTACACGGAGTACACAACTATTGTAACAAGATTTTATCTCAAATTTTTTTTCATATCACAAGCTTAGTTAAAAAGCTAAATTATATTGTACGAGAACATGTTTGAAATACGTTTCTCTGCTTTAAGTGTATTTCATTGATCATATATTCGGTATTAGGCTAACACAACGCGCTCTAATAGTTCTTTATAGGATTATCGGTTAGGGTTTAAAAATTCTATGACAATTACAGTTATGAGCGTGAGAAGAATGAACCTTAACGCGTGGAATGCCATTGCAAAAAGATAGTATCACTTTTCTGAATTTGTGAACCAATCCATGGATAATAATCCTTCTTTTCATTTATGTACCATTCTTTAACCCATTGCGCGTAAAGGTAATAAAATGAATAATTATGAAAGTTTAAATACAAAAAGGAATTTGAACATGGGTATAAATTTGTTTAATGTATAAAGTTTAAAAATTCACCTGTCGATGAGGGGTTCCGTCTCTCTTGAAACTCGTGTAGCATAATATAAAATCAAACCTAAGTTGAGCAAACATAGATTTACACCGTCCATTTTAAAAAAACAAAAGATCTTAATTTTTTTTCAATTGATTCAGCAACATTATAAATTAAAAAAAAAATGATTGTATTATTTGTACATATCTACTTCTTTATTTGATTAATTACACCAACATGTTTCAGATTTTATTTTATTTCGTATTTATACAACACCCTGACGATGGAAAGGTTTATCTGAAACATGTTGGTGTAATTAATCAAATAAAAGAAGTAGGTATACATATAAAAATATTACAATCAATATTTTTTAAAAGATTATCATTTTTGTAAAAATTGAATTATGAAATTCAGTCCTCTATTGATGTTGACGCAACGACTCAGTTGCAAGGCAAGAGTTTTATTTTTCATTGCGGAATGCGAATTTCTTACTTAACATTCTCTTGACTTGTTCACACTTCCTTCAATTTCATTTAATTCAATTCCAAATTCCTCTTAATTATTAACGTGATAGGCTCAGGAGACCTTTATAATTTGTACAGCCACATCTGTCATGCCTCCAGTCTTTTAATAATATTTGATAAAAATAAAAACGTTTCGTATTTGATAGTGATTGATTCGATAAATTTCACCCATTGTACAAAATCAATGTCCATAAATAACAGAATGTGACCATTCTCAGTATGTATGCATTTGTGTATAGGATGTTTGTATATATATATGTATGGGATTTACGAGAGATGGCAATATCTACGGTTGTCATTTGAAATACAATGGACGAAGATTGATGGTGCAAGTTCTAGTATTCAATAACGGAGTAACCTTCTTCTTATGGTGTAACCGGTTAAAATAATTTAAACGGCATGTCATGGGTTTTAACTAATTCTATATTGTTATTTTCGGTCGCTTCAACTAAACCTTAACTATTAATTTTGTTGTTAATATAAATATTGGGGATTTAGAATAGAGATTTCAATCGCAGTAACAGTAGGTATAGTGGTAGTTATTGTATTAATTTTTTAACAACGATTCTTCATATCACTAGCTGTTAAGTCAGTTCCTTAATAATAAGTACTTAACAATTTATATATATAAAAAAGATTTTATAAAATAAGTAACGGACGTTACATGAAGTTACGGACAGACATACAGACAACGAAGTAATTATTATTGGGATTTTAAAAGTTCACGACTGATGTGTAAATATTGTTTAAACAAAATTACTTATCTGCGATATAATAAATGTACATAATTTACATTAAATTTACGATTAAAAAGTATTTTACAGTTTATTATACTTAAAACATTGAAACAATGATGAAATGACGATATAAATAGTTTTATTTATGTATTAGTGTTAAATTTAATAACATTTTAAAATACTTAGTAAATCAGTAATTATTATAGCTTAAAAAAAGTGAATAAGGCCATTGGTAATTAATAGAATATTGGAAGAATAAATTTCAATGTCTTCACTCCATACCTACTTGTTGGTGGTTTTAGGAATTGATAATTAAAAAATTGACAGCGCATCGTGAATAGAAAATTTTTACATATTACAAATATGGATGAAAACATATGAAATAGATTCATAAATATTAATTATATTCTGCGAATCAGTATGGAAAATGTGGGGTAATATTTTCATTCATAATGTTTATTGGGTCCGGACTTTCCATTTCTACCATTCCTTCTTCAATCATGAGACCGTTAACAAGCACTTGCCTAGAATGCCTAGTGTAAGCTTTAAAGTGTAATATTGTGATGGCTCGTGGCTGCGGACAAATCAAAACATCGGAAATTAATTAGTGATAAATTAATTGTTAAATGGACAGTCACTTAACGAATTAACCTAATACTATTGTTTAAATCACACTATTTCGTAAGCTACCACTTGCTTACAAGCACTTCATTATCGCTGGGAATAATTTATTTATCATTTATTATTTTTTATTTTTTAAATATTTTATTTATTTTTTTTTTATTAATTTTATTTGGTAAATATATAAACTTAAGAGTGTATTCACTATAATATAATTAATACACATTTATATTACACGCTTACCCACTTTTAAATGAGAATTTATTCTCGTGTTTAAAAGTGGGGGCATTGTCATATACGTATATATCTATTATTAATGAAATCGTTAGTGTAAGACATTAGATTAAATAAGTAAGACATTTTCGCACGAAGTAGTCGTATTTCTTATTTCGCCACTTAGGTAAGAACTCGCTCGATATCTGTCGCTCCAAAATTCCATGACTGGGCACACCGCACGTCGTCCCGTGCATACTTCGCACGGATTGAAATGTTAAAACAACAACAACACTCTTGCGCGGCGCGGTGCCGCCTTATATACGCGATACGTTGTCCTTTCGACCTCCCTAGAAGATTCTTTTCCTTTCTAGTATTTAAGAGAAGATTCCCGTCGCTTCTAAGCTGTTCCAAGAGTCTCCTGAAGGTTATAGATATTTAGACTTTTCAATAGCCTTCCATAGTCTTCTTTCAAAGTGACGTATTGCGAGATTTCTGCTGTTTACCATTTCGTGATAACATGTTAATCTCGCAAAATAAATGAATCAGGGAATATACCAATCGTGAGTATTCCTCTTGCTTACCTAGCCTCTAACTTAGATGCTTGCCACACATTACACTATACCTATATACGTGGCGACATATTCATTATAAACCGAGTCGAACTTTTTCCATATATCTCATCAAATTGGAGACCAGTGTCATTAATTTAGTCTCCAAATATATCAGACATTACGCTACTTTCAACATTGCTCTTGAATAATCCCGTTAGATTAAAGCTTTGATTACATTTAATATTCAAATTTTTTTACAATATTAGAATATAAAAAATAATTTATATTTAGAAATATGTATTTAGTACGAGAACCTCAAACTTTTTTGCAGACTTCGAACCGTCAAAATTTGTATAATCAATTCATAACCCACATAGCCATGAAATTAATAAAACAATAATCTATTTAAATGATTTATTAAACGAAGTTCAGGAATTAAATACATTTTAATTAAAAAAGTTATCGAGGATTTCGGAAATTTTTAAGACTTTAAAAATGATTGAGGTTGAAAAACGATTCCACGATATTTATTACAGCTTCGCAAAGTAAGAAGTGTTTAACTTTATATCATTGAATTGTGAACTTTACACAAACAACAAAGTTAAAAAAGTTTATTTTCGGAACGAGGACACCTGTTGCCTTCGGTTTTTTAACACATGAATCACTCGGCAGTAACTGAAAGTTTATTTTACTTAAGGGTTAATTAAGCGCCGGGAAATGTGCGAAATACAACCCTAAGTTAGAATAAACTTCTTTTAAAAACATTTTCATTTCTTTCGGGTCACATATTTTAAAAAAGAGTTCCGGGATATAGCAGGGGCTTTAGCGTTTAAATTGGAAAATAAATTTTAGGGCAGCGCAAAAACTGCGCACACTATAAAAGGACTTTTTGTAGATACATGGAATCAATAAATTTGTACTTTTTTTGTGTTGGGATTTTGGGTAGCTCGGTAAGTTCTCACTAACTCACGACGGGAGTGCGAAAAAATGTGGTCTATTCATTTAATATATATATATATCAATGAAGTAACACACGTTCAATTATATCATTGCAAATAAATTGGAAGGGTGGTAAATTCCACTTAGTAAGCGAGTTAACACGTCAAACTTTGTATGTCAAGCTAAGCCTTAAGCGTAATTGAGCGTTTTATTAAGATCTGAATTTTCAATATCATATACTTTTTAATATATTTCAAATAAATTTTTATTATAACAATTTTCAATTCACTGCCCTTCAAGTACATACATACAATAGAATTTACAACTAACTAACTAACTAACCATTACGCCGTTTCCCCGCAGGGGTAGGCAGAGAGGATTGAACGCCACAGTCTTCTATCCTGGCTTTTTTTTCTTTTTTTACCACTTTTGCTTCGGCCACATTCATACATC
Source organism: Agrypnia vestita (assembly GCA_016648135.1). Lineage (NCBI taxonomy): Eukaryota > Metazoa > Arthropoda > Insecta > Trichoptera > Phryganeidae > Agrypnia > Agrypnia vestita. The sequence goes on from JADDOH010007519.1 coordinate 108,952, forward strand.
TTCTCATACACGTTCTACGGTTGTTACGGCTTTTAACAAGGCCATCCTCAAATACTTACAAATATAATAATATATAAGATAATGACATTTATTACGAGGAATATATGATAAGTACCTGTGTATGGTTTGTTTTTAGCTTGAAATTAAATACAATTTTTTTAAGCCATCAAGAAGTATGATTTGTGGAATTCATCAAAATAGGTCTCTTTTTCAGCGATAGCTTGAACGATGAAAAATTAAAACTGAATTTTTTCAAGGGGTTAAATCTGGAGAATTGGGTGAATGCGGCAGTAACTTATTGCGTAATTTGACCAGTTTTACTATGGATAACGAGTGAGCTGGTGCGTTGTTTTAGAGAAAAAGCACTTTTCTTTTCGCCAAAAAGGGCCGTTTTCTTTCAAAATCAACGTTGAATCGGCCTAATATATCAGCAAAGTTCTGCCCCGCGATTGTCCTTCTCTTAGTAATCACTGAAGCTAATTTGACAGATGACGTTCTAAAAATGGCGTTACAGTGGTATACAGATATGGGGTCAGTGGCGCCATCAGATTTTTAATACGTGTATTCGTCATACAGCTCTCGTAAATAAGAATAGGTTATTTCACAATGATTTTGATGGATTTCAACTTATATAACAAAATGATGACAATGTCTTGAGTTTATTTAATATCTGCAAAACATTACCTTACACCGTATATTGCTTGTATGTCATTTAAATTGCTATTATTTATAATTTAATTTATTAATATGTGTTGCTATAATCATTTAAAATGTCACTCCTTTACAACATCCATTTTCTTGACGATAATCTTAACCCATTGAACACACTAACCAATTATTAGTTACATATTTTTACATGTTCACATTACATTAATATTCTAAAATATAGTTACTTATTCATGTTTATGTCAGAGCAGGTCGAAGACACTCGTAACTGGGATAATGGGCAGAGTCTTAAATAATAATGTATTATTCTTTGTGTATCATGTACCCATTATTCTGTTTGTGTCTCTGATAAAAAAAAAAAAAATACATTATCAATAAACTCTTGTTCATACAAATGAATCAAAAAGTTTCATTCCTTCAAATTCGTTTTGATTCGTCTTTATCAGACCGACTAACTCAGAATACTGATGTTTAAACTTCATGTATATAGTCGTTGACTAAAAAATGTTAAACTTTGAGTCTAAATTATAGTTATATATTTCTAAGACAATCTATGAATAAAAATTGGAATTTGTTCCGCCTGAAAATTCACATTAAATTGATCATTTTACTATGTAAATATGACTTCGATACCAGAAACAAAAAAAAGTAAATTCTGACATTTTCCCCATAAAAATCCATCCATTCCGGGCTGGGAGGCAGTTTTTCTTATTAAAAATGTGAGAAAATTCCGAAAAGATTCTCCGTCGAAAAGTTTCAGTCTCGCTCCCTCGGAGAGAGAGAGAGGGAGAGGGGGGAAGAGAGGGAGAGAGGTACGTTGGTACGGCGCACATATAAATTTATATTCCCACTTTTCACATTAATCAAACCTAATTTGACATTGTTGAAAGTTTTATTAAGCCGGGGCCAATGAAGCCGCCCGACTGGGTACCACGCCGCTGGAATATCGAGTTACACGGGAGCAAACAGTCTCGCGTCCCCCTCACTCCCGCACCCGACACCTGCGTCTGAAGGTGTTCGCCAACATTTAAAAAATACTTATGTGTAATGTATTCTTGAGGCACTGGTGGCGGCGGCTGCACGTGGGCCGATGACGTCCTATAATCTACCTGCGAATGATAAATATTGCAAAAACAACATACTAAATGAACGCTATGAATTTTAAGAATGATCAATTTGCGATAGAAAATCTTAATATATTATAAATAATTAATTGGGGAGGCCTGCCGTCATCCCTGTGGAGGGTTACTTTAGATGAAAATATATATAAACGCGTCCAGTGAGCACGGATCGCAAGTGGTTCTACACGTGATGCTCATTTTCTTTATTGTTTTGGTTTAGTTGGTAGTCATGTAGGCATCATCTCCCATATTGCTGCTACTTATTTTCTGCCAGGTTGGAATTTTTAAACGCTACATGGCAATCATGCTATGCCGCAGAGCAGCACAGCGGCAATGCAGCACGGCATGGCTGCCAAAACGAGCCTTTCACTTGCAATCGCAATAACTCAAATTACACCCACCGCAACATACCATTTCAAACATAGAAAACCGAAGAGAGTCTGAATGATACAGACGAATCCTCTCTGCACATTTCATACATCTACTTTATTTTAATTATATTGTCACGATAAAGAAGGAATCATTTAAATTTTATTATGAAGGTTTTCGAATAATCAATTAACGCGGCGAGACGTGAGGATGAGGGGAAGTTGCGTAACTACAAATATCACCCTGCTAGATGGTACAGAGTAGTCTGCAGTTAGTGTGTGAGAGAAGCGAAATATAATAGGGTGATTTTGAAGTCATAATTTTCGGGCGCGAACATTCTAGAGAATTTTCATTTATTACAGTATTGATAACTATTTCCAGATAAAGTATTATATACCAAAGCATTTTAAATGAATCCCATGGCGGCAAATACGCGACCAAAGAATTAAAATTATGGGTAAACCAGGAATGGAATCATGCGTCAATTACCTATAATTTAAAATAATTGTTTTAAGGTTAAATATTTGTCAAGATGCATTATACATGTCTCACGGAGATGAAACTATTTATATTTAAAAGTAGGTATGGAAGTCTTTAGGCGTGTTAAGGATTTACAACCGGGCTCATGACTGGTTTAAATGATCACTTTACACAACATAACGTTCACCGATGTTACCCATGATTGACCACGACATCTGTTAAATCTGTGCGGTATTTATGTACGTCAGTTAACTTTAAAGTACGCTCTCGCCATCTATAATTGAAATTTATCATCCCCATGAAACAGTATATAGATGTCTTGTAATGAGCCTTCTATTTCTTTAACTGGAGTATGGAGTGATATTATTTTTTATGTGTATATGACATTCATTCGAATTATTATCATGTACACTAGAATAATCAAATTTATTTAAGACATAAGATAAGTGACACATCTATAATAAACCTTGATTAATGACAATTCCTCTGGTGACAAAAATCCAGTAATTGTGTTGTTGAAAAATAAATATTAACATACCTACTCAAAAATATTGTGGAAAAATATATTTATTTTTTCACAGTGACGCAACATACAGGGTTATTTGGAAAACATTAATAACCTCGCAGTACTATATTCTTGCCTTGATTATGAGTCGAAAATGTTCTATCATGATCAATAATTATGGAGATACGCGACATCACAGTTTGATTTTTTTTTTCAATACTTCTGACTTATTTTTTGTAAAACGTTGGACTTAAATATTAAAATTAATTTGTTTCAATACAAGTTAAATAAAATGATAAAAACCCTGAAAAATTTCCAATTGGAATTCGAAGGTTTTTATTATTTTATTTGACTTGTATTAAAGGGAATGAATTTTTCATGTTCGATATAAGTTACTGTAATGATAGTCCAACGTTTTACCAAAAATAAGTCGTACACATTGAAAAAAAATGCATTTTGATGTCGCTTATCTCCATAACTATCGATATTAGGTTATAATAGCTTGAACATTTTCGACTCTTAATCAAGGCAGGAATATAGTCCTGCGAGGTTATTAATGTTTTCCAAATAACCCTGTATAAATATAATTTTTTATTTAAAAATATAACAGAAACCTGAAAAGGTTTAAGGATAACATTTTTTACATGATTACATATAGGAATATAATAATAATTTAATTTAGATACAAAATCATGTTTTATAACTGGATGAGTTTTAGCATTTTTGTCACATCTGTTTTGAATTTGTCAGTAGTCAGTTGTTTGGTCTGTTGTGTTAGGTCGTTGGATAGTTTTAAACCGTTGCAAATTAGTCGGGATTGTCCTGTTTTTGTTTTTCGTGTATTTTGTGTAATTTTATGTCTTCGTCTTGTATTTCGCCATTTGCTAGTTTGTGAATAATTTTAAGTGTTTCGATTTTTGTAATGCTTTCAACGTTTAATTGTTGTGTTATACGGTATACATTTTCAGTTGGTGTCAGGTATTTCAGATCGTAGATCGTACTATTTTTAGTATTTTGTTTTGCTGTCGTTGGAGTCTGTTTAGGTTAGTTTTGTTTCCGGTTCCCCAGAAGGATATCAAATATCCTATTCTACTCTTGACGTAAGCCTGGTACATCAGAATACTACCCTTTATCTAACCTGTCTGTATTTGGCAACAGATACCTCCTTTGAAACTGGTCGAGCGCTGAGCGTCCAGAGCTTACCCAGAAATGTCGGTGGATAACGCTTTGTTTCATACCACCGGATCGTTTGTTAATAGTTAACCTGTCATCCGCTACTTCAACCTATTGAGTAGGCCAGTACTGACACGTGACTTTTGTAAACTTTCATGTCTTGTAAAATAAATGAGAATGGATTAACACCAAACCAATAATGTACTATTCCATTGTTGAAATAATGTAGACTTAATGTGTCACAGAGACGAAGCTATTCGTATGGAAAAGTTTGAACGTTTTACAGGGCCTACGGCCTGTCAATGGCTGGAATATTTAAAAATTTACGTTACCGTCATCTATGATTGAAATTTGTCATTCCCAAAAAATAGCATATAGATGTCGCCGTTGGTAATGAAACTTCTCTTTTTTGACTAAAGTGTGAAGCAACTGTACTCGTACTAATATAGTATTACTAATGCTTGTAATAGTTGGAAGTATAAAAATATTTAAAAGTTGATCATTTGCGTGACTTTACATTGTGGCACGAGAATATAAAAATATTGAATTTTTTGAAATTGTTATTGAAGTTATTTTATAGGCGCGTTTATAGTGAAATTTTAGAAAATAACGAATGCGCACGCTTCGTGCAATGGAAGATTATCACACCAAGAAGTCACGACTTATCAAAAAAAGCTAAGATGGCGTAATATTTAACCAATAAGCAATCCTTGTAAGTAACGACATCAAGTCGTTTGAAAATGATGTTAAGAAAATTGCATATATGGTCTTTTATACAGGCGGTATTATGACTGTTTATTTTCTATTTAAATATCAGTGGATAATGCCTTGTTTTGATTTTTCGTGATAGTTGATAAAAATCTTAATTTGTTATTATAGCAATTGAATTTTTATTTTATTTTTTTATTAAATTTATTTGGTAAATGTACAAACTTAAGAGTGGCTTTTTTCAATATAATATAATAAATACACATTTATTTTAACGTTTACCCACTTTTATATGAGAATTTATTCTCGTGTTTTAAAGGGGGGGGGCATTGTCATATATGTATATATCTATTGTTAATGTAATCGTTAGTGTAAGACATTAGATTAAATTAATAAGATATAGACAAAGAAATATTAGATTAAATTACAAAAATTAATACATTAAATTAGGTAAGTAAGATACAATAGTACAAGAATACAAAAATAACATTTTTGTATTCTTATTTGCTTACTATTACATTTTCGCTTTTTTATTACGACTGGAAATTTTTTATCCGTTGATAGAGAGCTGTCATTGACGGAAATTTTAGTTTTTGTTGTATACTTTGAGTTGGAACAGAGCACATAGTTTTCATGTTCCTATGTCAAAGGAGTATAATTTCTAACGCACGCAGTACATAAGTACATAAATTTTTTTCTGTCGGTGTCAGTGATAGAAAATAATTTATTGGAAACTCACTAGTGCGTTAAAAATACTATTTTTCATCTTCATTCTAAAATTGATAAGTTTATTGACAAAGTTTTGAAATATTTCATATGAATGGTGAAAAACTAATGTAATATTTTATTCCTATGAAATATCTATCAGAAATCGTAGGTGTCACCCATTCATAACAGTCATTGAGCCTTATTCAGGCTAATTTACTAGAGTTTTGTGAGTACTAAAGTTTAGAAAATAAATCATCAAGAATATGATATTATGGACACCATTGTGAATACATAATATATATCAGTAGTTGGTCTTGTGGTTAGGACTCTCACCTCGTGATCCAAAGGTCGCGAGTTTGAAGCTCAATTCATAGCACAGGCTTTTGGCTTAATTTGAAAAGAATAGTTAGAATATTAATTACTTAGTTTTAAACCACTTATTACTATATATTCGTTAACTATTGTGCACTCCGCGAAAATACCTAATTCTTTCAGGCACTCACAAACTATTAGAGTACTCAATTTTAATTCCACTTCTTGTATGCCACCTAGTGAATAAGTAATAGTAAATAAGTTTTTTCTTTTCTAGCAGTAAGTTGTCTTGTAAGATAATATTTTTTCTGTGTAAAGCGTCCTTGAGGTGAGTATTCGCGAAAATGGCGCTACACAAGTTACCCAATTATTATTATTATTAACTAGTTTCAGTTGGCCTTAAACTTCATCAGGATATAATATAGCAAGAATATTGATGCGATACGTATTCCGTGTTCGCCTTTGAAAAAATATAAAAAATATAATATATAAAAAAATAAATAATTAATACCTTCCTTGAGAAATTCCTTAATTAATTAGGTTAATCTTTGATTTCAAAAATGAATTAATCGTAAGTAAACTCTTACTTAACATTATATTTAATATTTTAATAATTTCTGATTAACTACTAGAAAACGCTTGGATAACTTATGATTATTATCCTTTGGCAGCGCTTTAAATAACTATATTTTCATTTAAATAAATGCTGTAGAAATGTAGTACAAGCAATTGTGATACTAGCGCATATCAGGGATAGTCCATCAATACAAATAAACACTTTAAAAAATACTAAAATAATAATCAGGAAAAAATATTTCAAAGAAAATAAAACATAAGTGCGTTATGAAGACAAACGAAATATATTTTAAAAATATTTTCTAGCTATTTTTGCAAGTTTTATGGACTCATTCAAATTTTCAGAACTGTCATGGCTGGTTCCGCACTGAGAATTACGCGAAGAGTACAAAACGGTCTCAACGCCGAAGCGTTCTATTTCCAGATTGAGTGCAAAGTGCGGTCATTGAAATCCACTTAAAAGTTTTCGTATCAAATTGAACATTTATATACACATTGGGCGGCGGGGGCGGGGGGAGAGGGGGTTAACTTTTCTAGTAAAAGTTTTAGTCGCCCCTGCGCCACCCGGTACTAAAATTGAATCTACATCGCAGACTTATTGGATGGGTAGAAAGATGACTTGCATTTATCCGTGTTTTTCCGTCGTCGTAGAGTTTTCAGGAAAATTTATTGAATTTTTCCCAGTCATGGGGATTGAGAGAGCTATTAAATTTATTGTCTTTCGGGGTTGTAAACAAATAATTTTATTCTGTAGAAAATAGGGAATGATCTTTACATATCCTTAAGAGTTTTATCAGGAAAATAGTGTTTCAAAGCTATTTTGTGAAAGTTACAGGTATTTTATAACTTTAAATCATTTTCTGACATATACAATGCCAATGAAGCATGTTACATGAATTCACTTGAGGCAAAAATAGATTTATAACTGTAACTACAATAAAATGCTAAGTCTATCGTATTTTTCATATGCCTCTGAGGAGAAGAAACATAGACATAGAAACACACTCGTACTTAAAACCTATAGAAACTCGTAGACAGCAATGCCCGTCAAGCCTTAATTTCAGAGCAAATAAGAGTTATAGAATTTTATTCAGACACATTGCCCGTAGAGAGAATGAAAGCTTGGAAAATGTGGTTGAAGACCAGAGAGAAAGTAGAAAAAGCAATTCATGATAGTATTATCCTATCGTGCGGGGCAAGGTAACATTTTGAGAGATTATGAAGAGCGATTCACTGCGTCAAAAATTAAGTGATAGGAGAATACTTGCGCATCTTCAAGTTTGTGTTTACTGGGGTATTATGCCGTGTTGTTACGACCTTTCGGGCCGACGTTTCGGATCCACAACACCAACATTCAAGACAATACATCAGCCCTGATGATGGACCCTGCAATGGGATCCGAAACGTCGGCCCGAAAGGTCGTAACAACATGGCATAATACCCCAGTAAACACAAACTTGAAGATTCTGAGTGGCCGTGAAAACCTAAGAACATTCTTAACTTGCGCATCTGTCTGTGATATATAGCATCGTTAACAGAACTATAAACACATCAGTACAAGTCACATCATTTATCCAAAATCTAATTCCTTGAACATCAAATTTTGCATGTTACGCCAGGAAACGAGCTGTGAATAAATTTACAGAAATTATTAGATTTTCCCGAAAGGTGTTTGGGAATTTTGGACAATAAACCGCTTTCTGAAGTTACACAGCCATGATAAGGTCTTTCTACAAACATTTCTGTTGGTTTCTACTTCCTCTGCATGATGAATTGTAAGAAAATATATTTCTCATAGCGGATAATGTGACTTGAGTATGCAGATTTTCTTAATTTGATAAGCATGTATTTTTAAAATACGAAAATATGCCAGTTGAAATCAAATACATGGTTCTCAATAGTGTGCAGTCACCAACGGTACCAAATACAAGTATACATATGACAGCACGCAACAATGTCTATCACTAACGCTACAAAGATGCTAGATGTCACTGGCTTAACTCGCGGCTGTTGTACAGTTAAGTTTTTTTAATTAATTATTTTTTAACTACTTAAAATTGCTTAAAACCTAGGATCCACAGAACATCTTGCTTTTTTGTCTGCAGGCATTTCCATACAGTCGAACACATTTTATAAAGTAATTAACATATATTTATAACATCTAAAAAGGTAACATTTTTCTACTAATACAATTCATATAAAAATTGAATAAACGAATACATGATAGAAAAAACAATTTATCTTAGCTTATAACAATGTCAATAAGCATAAATCCATTTTTTTATTACCTCCACCAAATTTGGAGTGAGCATACTATTTAATTATATATCGTAAAAGTATATCATTTTTGACGGGAATATTTTTGACAGGCTATAGCTTAGCTAGTGCTCTTTTGATTTTTGCAACCCTGAAAAAAATTCTGACATTACGGACTTTTCGCCAAAGCTTTTTATGTTTCCTGAAAGAGAAGTCGGCTCGGATTACAGCATACCGGTCGTGTTCAGATGCTGATAGGAATCTGTCGCTACAAGCAGCGAAGCTCTACAGGCGATCATCTATGGTCAGCACTCGACATCCGGCGGAAGTGAGATGGCAGATAGCGCAGAAGGATATAGTCTTTTACACCATTTCCGTTATCGACGAATCGGTGAGCGTCGAATTCTAGAACCAGTCGAATCGCGATCGGCACTGGGTCGATCGGATTAGCCTCAGCAGTCTTGAAAAGCGTCATGTAGTTCTTTCCAAAGCCAAGAGTCCGCTGTGAAAGTATTACCATTGAAATGTATGGTATATGTAATTAGCTATAACCCCATGGCCAATATGGTATACTTTTACGTGTTTGAATTTTAGCTGTATATTAATTAGTTGTTATTGTATCCCAGGGGTATAGATGTATATAAATCAAAACATGATTCTCTTTTAAAAAGCTTTTTGAACATATTTTTTTATATATAATATGTTGAAAATACGAATATTTATTAAAAAAATATATATTTAAAAAAAAATCTTTAATGACAATACTTTTGGTCAGTGTGAAAATGCAACTTGATAATATTACTATATACCTACCTCTTTGTTTAATCTTATACATATATTTCATTCCCTTTTCTAAATTATATTTTTTTAATGTACTTCACACCCCTTTTCAAAATTACTGTTATAACTTTAAACAACTATCTATACTATGTCAATTCTGTAATTTTTTGCTGTTCTACTCTTTGAATTTATTGTATATATTATTATGTAAAAGGTACTTCTGTGCCGTGTATTGAAATAAATAAATAAATAAATACTGGGATGACCACGCATATGTCAGTTGACCCATCCGATAGCGAAATCAATACAAATGCAGTCGGGTGTTATCTTAAGTTTATTTTGATTGAACAGATGCACAAGATTTCAAAACAAAAATATTCTATACATTACTTTACTTGTCATAATGAGCATTATATCCTTTAATATTAAAATATATAATTCCATATGCAAAAATGACCGATACTCTTGCTGTCACGATGCTACGCTAGATGGCGCTATTTTCACAGCCTTAGCTCGCGGCCAAATAGACGCCAAAGCTAACTTACAAATGGTGCTATTTACACGCTAACACAATATTATTTGTTGTGAAGGTAACATTTTATTTGGAATTTTAAGTAGAATTTCTGCAATTAGAAACCATATTGATATTTAGAATGCGATATTTCTGTGTACCTTTTATCCTACTAAGTACCAAAAGATCATCTTTGCATGACTTTTCAATATTGTTTTACAATGAAAACTATCGATACATTCACAATGAATTGCTTTGCATTGATGAATTTTTCTTTGAATTCAGTTAAAGAACATTCGTAATGAAATGTGTTTGTGTTGTTAAAATAAATATTTAAACAATAATTATATTTTGACATTTTGGTATGAAATTTACCATTTTTAAAGTTAACAATAAATTGAATTGAACGTGACAGTCTGCTGCAGAGAATATTTTAAATGAAATCCACCTAATTGACCGAAAACCTTTTTTTAACTTTTATGAAACATATTTAAGTTGTAAAAGAAATACGTAAAACAAATTCTATTACGTTCGTGAAAGAAAAAAGATACAGGAATTTAAGAGGCTGAAAAATCTGGAAAACTTTAGCAGAGGGCGAAGAGTTTTGAAATATTTATAATAATACAAAATACATGAATAAAATTGACATAAAATCTTTGCTGCTACGTCACGCAAAATGATTTAACTTTGAATAATAAATTTTGATGTGATACTGCCTCACTTAAAGGGGTTCTTATTGAAAAAATAAAAAAAGTATATCATCATTTATTGGGTTTCTGGAACCAGAAATTTTTTCCAATGGGAAAGAAAAAATATTATAAATTGCCGAAGGATATAGTATTTAAATATTTCTCAGAATGTTTTTCTTTGCTTTTGAGTTACATGACTTTATCGTTGATTTTGTGGTGGTCCAGAGTCATCGCGACTCTAGCCGCTCGCAACGAGCGATATCCACCGACGAAGGGCACAATGCGGCTAACCGATAGTCACTTTATCGCCGACCACGTATTTCTGTACTCATTGTCACATCTGTAAATCCTTGCCAATAAAATAGTAAAGTTAATCGTGAATATAATTTACGCACTGTATCTGTCCGTCCAACATCTTGGTTCTGCTGAATCACCGCATACATACCACGCGCCACTCATACAATACATGTCACGTGCCGATACAAGAATATGTCTTTGGACGGGTGGGCATTTTTTCCCACCTTACCTTACCCGCTAACGATAACTAAGCGTGATTAATCTAGCCTATTCTGAAAATAAAACTACTACTCGGGATGTGATCGTTAGCGAAGTACATCCAGATGCAGTCCATATACTTGTATTTATAGAAATTATTTATCATATGTCAGATATCAACATTCAAATTGCTTGAGCGAAAGATTGCTATCACTATTAAATCTGAACACACCAGAATTAAGATAACATTAAGGCTCGCCAATAAGGTAAGAAATTTATTTGCGTATTATTTTAATAATACATTTATGCCATAAATTTGAATGGCACTTAAAGTAATAGATTCTCCTTTAGATTTTTTCAAGATATACATAAATATTACTTATAGGATCGTCGCATTAGGCAATATAAATTGGCGATAATTAACAAAAAATAATGTGCTTTGCTTACTTAAAATTAAATTATTCTAGAGAAATGTATGAAAGATTTTTTATAAAGATAATAAATAAGTGTATAAGATTTATTTAATCCAACAATAAATAAATTTCTTTGAGGCAATGAATTCGATAGTATTTGCAAAAAATAGTGTGTTAAAGACACATCACAAAAAGCACATATAACATTTCTTTTGTTTCGTTAGTAATAAGACAAATCTTTTGCTCGAAGCTGTTTTAAAACTTCGAATCATCATAATAAAATTTAAAAAACGGAAAAACAGTCAATTATGTTGGCACCCATGATAAGTCAAACGAAATATGAACCATGAAGCTGTGTGGAGTTTCGAATGTATTGTAACGAAGCTAAAAAGAATCATGCACTCATATCAAGTAACAGTTGTTTGAAATGATCACAATACTAATGAAGATTCTAGAACGCCCTGGAATAATCTACGGCTTACGAGAAACATCTATAAAAGTCTAGAAACCACGAGGAATTTCTGTAAACACTGGAAACGTCTGGAAATTTCGATATCAGCATTAGCGAATATAAATACGGCACACGGGAGTAAGGAAGAGTTAGTTGTTGTTGAATGCGTTTGACAGGCGATAACAAAGCGAAGGCAGTGGCGAGCTGCGGGCCAGGCTGGCCAAGCGAGCGGTAATTCGACAGCGATATTCTGGTCAGAAGGACGACGTGTGCCTCCGCCGGTACAGGTCGTCCTCCTGATGACGTTGAATATGAATTCAACGAAATGTCGAGAATCGTTTCTCGGAAAAACATACGGTTCGTATAAAATATCCGTAATTATCTACAGTTAAAAATGTTTACGTAAATATCACAAAATTAAATAAGTATTATTTTTTTCGTAAATAAATAAGTTTAAAAAATACAAATTATGGACATGATGCGTGCATGGCTGATTCGTTACAATATTTTCACATATCATTTTAAATAAGCTTTGAATAACCATTAAAGGCACTTAAGGGAAATATTTAAAGCAACATAAAAATTAGAGAGCACATATAATTATATACGAGTATACTACGAATACTGCGTATCCTGTACTTATTATAAATACACGCAAGCTTCTTCAAAAACAGTGGGTTTATTTATTATCTACTTAATTGTCAAATAGTTATGTAAATCTACAAACATACGTAGAAACAATTACTTGTAAAGTTTAATTTTGGGGAACATTAAGCCAAACACAACATCCACGTGTTTCTTGTTACGAGTTACCCGTCAAAGTTTAACCATTTCAAATAATCCAATACGTCGCTCCACATTCCAGTTTTCCAAGTGTTTGAATATGTTTACTTCTATCTCTACTTCTCTTTTCAAGTAAAAAGTTATGTAGTACTTAGTATTGTTAAATTTAAATAAACAAAATTGATCAAAACTATAGTAAGATAGAAAATTAGTGCTACCCATATGGATTTCGAAGAGAGTTATCCACTTCTGTACGAATCCATAAATATCTATTATATCTCATATCATGATTGGTGGATAAAAATGCCATAAGTAAAGCCATGTGGGATTCCGCAAGGTTCTCATATAGGCCCAATATTACTTCTATGATGAAAAATGTGTGAAACGCGGTTAATAATTTCATCGGCTTAATTAATTGTTGATGTATTTTCAATACCTTAGAGCTTCACGAGATCGTCAAATAGTTCAAAATAGTAACAGTTATGAGAGTGAAAACTGGCTGCACCACATGACTAAAAAATAAAACATTGAGAAAAAAGATGCACTTGCAAGGTTAACAGGAGATAGGCTTGTGCAGACACTTATGAACACGGGGCCTTTTTATCATCAATAATGAGAATGATGTAATTATCTCCGTCTAATGATATCTGATGATAATAGGAAAGCAGAGTAAGGACACAAAAATATTATCAAGATAAAAAGCGAAAATATTTTCGAATAAATGGCCTTTAGCGACGATGCTACAACAATATGCTCTATGCTTTGATTAAGGAGCTAGGTATCACAAAATTGATAAAATTTGAAAGACTTCCATGGTTGGGTCACGCGGAGAGAATGACTGAATAACAAGTATCGAAGTCACTGCTGAATTCAAAACCAATAGGGCGAAGGAGCTTAGGAAGGCCAAACTTAAAGTGGAGCGACAATGTCCTCAAAAACATCTTTGGCTCGGAGATGATCAATTGTTGTATGTACGGAGATTGTCGACAATTATAGATTATTAGGACAAACCTGGCTCGGAGAATCAGAACTGGGAAGAGCTGGCACAAGAGCTGGAGATGAATGGAAGAATACTCATGAGGATGCCAAGACCAACCAGGGGTTATAAAGCCAATAATGACAATGATAATGAATATTTTTGATTAAAAATAAAAAATATACTCACCGTTATACCTAAGTTTTTGAAACGTATTTAACAATAATATCACTATTGATTCGTAGCTTTAACATACATTTCGCAAACACAAGATTCTTAAGAACATGAATTTTCAAGATAGACGAATTTCTGCAATAAAATTAGTAGAATTCACTCAAAAACTAAAACTTCGTCTAAGCGTTAATCCGTTAAATCTAAGTTTGAGAAGATACCTGAACGACTAAATGTTTTTGCATAAGATTATCAACGGGTGGGACGAAGCTTGTATCCAACACAACGCTTCACTTTTAAATTCACATTACGTTTCATGTACTTGTAGAAGTGATATATTTTTAAAATGAAATTAAAACAGAAAGTGTACTCGATGCCCCGCTCTCTAGATTACTTAAACATAAGAATACAGGGAGCAGACAAAACTTGATATTTATATATTCGAATTCAGACTTCAGATATACACTGTTATTTGGAAAACGTTAATAACCTCGCATGAATATATATTCCTGCTTTAATTATGAGTTCAACGTTTGGTAAAAAAATAAGCCAGAAATATTGAAAAAAAAAAAAAATTTTCATGTTGCGTAAGTCCATAACAATTGATATTAGGTAATGGCTGCTTCAACATTTTCAACTCATAATCAAGGCAGGAATATAGTCCTGCGAGGTTATTAATGTTTTCCAAATAACCCTGTAGGTATATCGATTGCATTGTAAAACTATTAGTTCTATATCAATTTTTTTCAGCTCCGATTTAATACCGCTAATTTAATTTAATTTGTAATTATAATTCAATAAAAAAATGGTTCACTTACATTTGTAATACGTAAAACATGAAACTATTTATATAAGCATTCTTATACTTACGTGTTGTTGTTGTTAGATGTTGACATTATGTTCTATAATACAATTTTACGGCGTCTTTTTTTACCCGTGGAAGTGACCCTCTAACGCAAGTGATTTATACATTTCTAGTTTCTAGATTGCAAAGACAGTAGCTATTGCAGTAGATGCAGGCCATTTAAGATAATAAGCTAATGTACATTATAAACATCGCAACAGATTAATATTGAATTAAGATTACGGGACCAAGAAATCGAATGCGAATGATTTTTCACTTGGATTAATTAATTTCAATTTACATGTCGGATGTGTGTTGGGATCAAGTAAAGGTATGATTTTGGATATTTTAAATGCTTGGTTGCACGAAGTACGCAACCTGTGATTTTTTAGGCTTTGCTGATTATGTTTTTCGATGTATGAGTGGAAGCGGAGATGTGAGTGAGTGAGCGAATACAACAAAAAATTATAAAATATTAATAATAATAGTAATTTTTCACTTTATAAAAAACGAAAACGCCAACACGGGTCATTCGGAATTGAATTCTTTATATTAATTTTGAACAATTTAGGTATCTGCATATTTATTTTGATATTGTTGATGTATATTTTTGATTTTCAATGAAGATATTTTCTGAAATAATTCAATTTATGGACGCACAAGGGTTCATGAATGAGTGACAAAATGTTAACATATCAATGTATAGTACAACTGATGGTTCATTTATTGATACGTCCAAGTGAGAAATTAATCGATTTCAATAATTCACCCAGAAATTAAAAAGGTTTATTTGTTTTAAAGACATTTCATTGTAATCTTATTTAATGACCATACTCAATAAATCAATTTTAATTCACTCGCTTTCCTGGTTGAATTCAAAGTTAAGACCCCCATCTTCTATTCGGTAGCACTTTAAACAACGTTTACATTATTAATGGACACTAACGCTCAAGTACTTGAGTCAACTTGACTAATGTAAACGCAACCCAAGACACTCTAATTTTGGGCAAAATTCCAGTATTTGCCGAGTTAAAATATTCACCCAACAATCTGATTGATTGAATATGCTGGTGAAAATTTAATACAAAATCAACAATAGTAGCACTCAACCACAGTTTTGTCCACAATTTGTAAACGATTTATTATTAAAATGGATATAAGATGGGGTCGTAATACCAGCCCCGTGAAAATGTTCTGCTAACTGCGGGAATGGAGATTTCAACCCTTTTGGAGCTAATATTAGCAGCGCACAGTGGAGTACATATACGCGGAAAATCTATATTTGATAGAAAGAAGATTCGAGATCACCGGAACGAATTGGAAATTGAATGCAATTTCGATGAAAAGATCAATTATTTGATAATAAGAGAACTTAGTAGACTTACAACTTTACAGTTCCTTTTTGACCTGATAAATAATAATGGCATTCATTCAATCGACATCGGAAATAAATATAACTAACTGAAATTCTAATATATTCTTCTTCAAAAAGAGCGAAACAATTTTGTGGTGACATTATTAATATAATTAATAAAAATTATCTTTGTTTTCACCAATTTTGTGTTGAAAAATATCAACATGTTTCAGAGAGACTGGCCCCTTCGTCAGGATATAATTGTATATAAACAAATTAAATTCAAAAATCAAAGTATAAAAAATCAAAATATAAAAATTATATACTATATATCTAAAGGAAAATTAAAAGGCGGATTCTAAGGTCTTGCGGTGTAGCAAAACTAGCTAGTTAACCGATCTAAGTTTCTATTTCCGACGGGAGCTAATATTTTAACTGCATTAGAAATAGCAAGTTCGAAAATATCATTTCTTAATATTTTGATTATTGATCCCACTATTTTTCATATGCTAAGCAAGTGATCTACCATATTCCTACTCCATCCTATTTGCTTGTATATTATATAAGAATTGAAATCATTTATTTATATTTCGATATAATTAAGTGTTTATAAAATACATTCTAAACATCAATCATTCTTACATATATTACGTTTATTTTGAGAATAATTACATAGAACTTTGTAAAAAGCCTCATTATTAATAATAGAGTTTATTAAGTGCTTATAAACATTTGTTTCTATAACTGATGACCAGGAAGATTTTTATTTTTGATTTTTTGAATATTTTTGTCAAACCAGACAAACATATTCAATGCAGAGGTGGTACAATATAAAAATGAAATTGCAACTCGTAAGCCAAATAGAAAATTTTGGAGGTACCTGCATTTAATTGCATATTGCAACAAGATTTTTTCTAATGCACATAAGATTTAAAAAAAATATCCATCGCCTTTCAGATATGTTGAGAATTATTTTCGATATTTAGCACCGATAACGGCTACAAACGATTTATTTATTATTACATTCACGAGTAGCGAACGAGAAATACTAGTTTATGATCAGTGGCGTAGTCTTTTAGATTTATAATATCATTTGTTTGAAAGATAAAAACATAAAATGTATGTAAGTATGTATACTGACACATGTACACCATTTTTTTTCATTAAATTTCAAAATTCATGGGGTAATCTAAAATCATAATGTAGGGTAAATATTAATTATTGATATTGAAATTTAGAAAAATATGGCTACGGTGCGGCGTACGGAAATGCCATTCAGTACCAAAAAAAAAAATTTATTTAATGGGAAAAATCGTTTAAAAGTATACTTAAATAAAGTACGAAAATAATCAATGGTGATCGAAGAAACCAGCTTAATTATTGAACATCATAAAAAAATGAGTATAACCGAAATTAAAGGACAGTTATATATATTTTATAGGTTAATCGTTTATATTCAGAATATTTCATAGCTACCTAGTTTTTTAAATTAAATATTTATTAGATTTCTTTTATATATTATTACAAATTTACACTTATTGTCAACAATTGCAAAGATAAGCGATATCAACATTTGCATTTTTTATTCAATATTCTCTCCGAGTTAGAGGATTATAAATAAGATAATAAACCCATCTTCTTTTCTGTCTCGGACAAACGAATTGTTGCTTCGTAATCATGGCGGAGGAGCTCCACGAGAATGGACATGACACGGCCATTTTTAAAAAATGAATTTTCCAATAAAATAATAGTTCAATAAGTGAAAATAAAAAAAAACTTAAATAAATATTACCTCTTTTAAAAAGAATCTCCTAATTTTTACCTATATTTCAGGCTCCCAGAGTGGTCTAACCTCTAAAAGCTCCTTAACCTTTTTCAGCCACGCACCCCCAGGAAATCGAGCACAATTTTCAATGACCCCCTTAATAAAAATAGAACAGAAATAAATTTCGCACCATTTATTTTAGTACTATAAATACAAACAATTACTTTTTATTAAAAAATCGTTAATAATTAACATACAAAAGCAACACCAACTATCAAATTAATTAACGATTAATAAATGTGAAGGTTGGTGTTGCTTTTTTTGCGACTAAATTAGTGATATTCGAGTTGAATTCCATTTGTAAACTGTTTCTGTATTTGTTTTTATTTTCATTTATTTATTATTGTTTAACGATCCAGAGATGAGTCCACAAACCACAGGTTAAGAAACATTGCTCCAAAGCATACAAAAAATAATACGTGCAAATATAGCAACTCAAACTGTTTATTAAGTTAATTTGGCGTCAAGCTATTTCGCTATTATATTATACAAAAAATATTATATGACAAAAACTGCAGTCGCACATCACAGCTAAATAAATGCATGTATTATTCAGAACGTATTGGATGCTACAAAGCATAAAGTTGAAATCCCGCGTACGGCATCCGTTTGACTGTGTCCGGTGTCCGATTCAGTGGGATTAAATATAACATTTTGACCCGGCAATCGAATTGAATGCACAAAATTGATTTCGAAAATCATTTTTTTGCCGTATTAAAGCTACGGTCCAATTGCAATGACTTGATACAATAAAAGAGGTTGCAACGAATGAATATTTTTTATTAATACATGTAATTAATAATTTTTTATATTAAAAATAACTTGTATACTGGCACTGGCTACAACGAAATTGTAGATTCGAATGTCACTTTTATATAAAATGTTGATAACATTTTCATTTGATGAAAATATTGTTTATTTTCAAATCGATATCAAATATCCAAGTTGGAAAAAATTGTTTGTGGTATTGTGACACGATACATCAGCCCTGATGATGGACCCTGCATGGGATCTGAAATATCAGCCAGAAATGTCGTAGAAAAATGGGAGAATATCCCAGAAAACTCAAACCAGAAGATCCTGAACGGCCGTGAAAACCTAAGAACATTTGTGTACATAAATATATTAATTTTTTTAAATTGTAGAATGTCTCATTTATAATTATTTAATTAATTATTATTTATATGCTCTTTGTGGACACTATTTTTATTAAAAACTGTTTGGTCAATTTTTTAGTGGAAATTACACAATAATTACACTATTAAAAAATAATAATATTGACTAATACCTACTAACTGAAGGGAATATAGACAAATTTGCTATTGTGCAATGAGATAAAATAATCACATACAAGTTAGTAATTAATTTTATAGTCAGAGCGAAGATTTGAAAATTTATATGCATTTAATAAAATGCTTCTGAAAGTTGCATGTTTTCTCGACCAGTTATAAATAAACATAAACATAAAAAAAGCAACACCGACACTATTTTCAAACAGGTTATTTTCTATGTTCGTAAATTTTAAAACGACGATTTTGTTTCTTTACCCCTCATATATACTATAAATGATTAAAAAAGTCGATTTGATCAGTTTACATGGCCTGAAAGGCAATTTTTTTCATGGAAACTTCTTCCATTGACGAACGTGACTTTTTAAAAATGATATTTAAATAAAAATAATATTAGATTATTACAGACAGTCCGCCACTGTTCGGCAGCATCAAATACTTGAAGGAGAGAGAGAGAACAGAGCGTTATAGACGTGTGTGATTTATTAAAATTTTATCAGCGCCATCTACGCGGGAATATTGGCAATTATTCATTCGCTTTCGAGGCTGGCTCATTGTTGGACGAACCTCCTTTGCAGGATCAGATATGGTCAATACTTTTGTAATACGAAGTGACACGTGTAATTTATGTATTGAAAAGAGAAAATCATTACATAAATTTAAAACTTGGGAATGGTAAGAATGTCTTTTTGAATTTTAATGAAAACCGAACTATGTATATAAAAACTGAAAATACAAAAAGGAAAATTATTAGAAATGCAGACTTATTGAGCTCAGGTATACAAAATGATAGTGATATGTTGCTAGAATAGATTAAAACAGCAGAAACAATTTAATTACTAAACGTATTTGATATAGAGGACACCTGTGGCCGGCAAATTTTTGGCCAAATGTAGGTTTTTACTGTTGTACCAGAAGCGTAAGTTGGAGGGTAATTGTATGCAACGTCATACCTGTGCTGCTCTAAGAAGTTGACGCCTGGACCTAATAAAGGACCACTAAAGGCTGGAAACATATGACACATTAACAATTAAATAACAATAAGACGCATGCATGCAGCATCTGTTCAGATATTTTTTGATAGTCTATGGTTTGAGCTATCGAGATATCTATGGACACGTAATTCTTACACGTAATTACATCCAGGATTACGTTATTAAAGTGCAGCTATAGATTATTTAAGATAAGTCAGTAAGAAAATATCAGCATCTTTATAACAATATTAAAATCTTTTAAGTAGTTTGTCTAAATGTTATATAGATCCAGTGGCAACGGGTTTGAGCTTTATTCTAGGCCAGAAAGTTGGTCATAATTTTCATAGCACAGGTGTTTAGCTAAGTTTGAAATTAGTAACAATATCAATGTGTCACGTATTCTATGTAATCATTTCTATTTTAAAAAAAATTTCCATTAATGATACATCCTAGACACAACATATCATAATCATCATCATTACTGTTAGATCTATAAACCCTGATGAGACTTAGCCTCTTCAAGAGTCTTCCTCACGATGCAAATATTGTAAAAATAATAAAATATTATGTTGGTACTATAGAAAAAAGTAAATAAACTTGTTCACTATACGAATTCGCACAATAAAATTAATCTCCTGTAGGCACGCAGGTATGACACAGGTCTATAATATTTTACTTCAAGTAAATCTGCCATCCCAAGAAGAGAATTTGAATAAAGTAACATCCTGTTTTAAGCAATGAATAATTTAGAAACAAGACAAAGTAAATTGAACGCTGGTAAATATCTAATACAAAAGTACACAGCCCGCGGAGTAATTTTCGTGGCGCCACTGGATGTCAAATAACGGAGAACGATGACAATTAAAAATTTAAATTTGGATTTACAATTTCTTCACAATATTTAATCTTGAAAGCAAGGAATAAAAAAATTATTAGGAAACAATAAACAGACACCATTATGTAGCCACTTCTTGCTTCTTCTTCTATTTATTGAACTGGTTATTGAACTTTATTGATCATGCTGATGATCATTATCTAACTTGTATCAGCTCGAAATAATTGGACCGTTGATTTTCCGAAGCATTAGGTTTCTCATCTAGCACGTCCGTCTTCCAGAATCTCTTCTGCTCAACATTTTCTATTGATGAGATACAGGAACATGCAGTTTTTTTATGTTTCATGATATGGCCAAACTAATTTCCTTTGGCATCCGCATTTTGATTTTAGCTTATTTTTAGATGTTCTTCTTTTCCTTGTTGTGTCCAATCCGTTAAACGGACGTTGGCTATTATGTTGGCTATGGGAACTTTATTAACTACAGTCCAAATCGCTGTCTCAGATTCTTCAGTTATGATGTCTTCCTTCTTCCAGGGGATTTTCGAAAATCTTTCCCTGCATTATGAGATGCAAGATCTCATACTTCTCTGGATGTCTCATAACATAATTGAGGCATTCAATTTTTGGAATTATATTGTTTTAATTACTTCTTTTTCTTTTTCATCCAAACCATAACAACTTCTTTCGTAACTCTGTCTATCTAGCTTACTTTGTAGATCTTCTTCTTTTGCAAATTGTTCTAGATACACATCTCTGTGTTTCATGTCGCCTTATCAATTCTACGGTGAGCATCCATTCTTCTTTTATGTTTTTAGATGTCGTCTCTAAATCCACATCTAGTATGCGTCAAATCGATTTTGCATTGTTCCAATGAGTGGGTGTTCATGATTGCAAGTAGAAAACTCGTAGCATTATATCAATCTCAGTCGTAAATTTAAATTTAGGATTTTGCAAGCTGCATTTTACACACAGAAGATTACAGGTCGGGCTCGCTCTATACGACATTTAATTTCCATAGAAGGGTCACAATTTTTGTTTAATCCGCACCTTGCGTAAACTCTTCTCGTCTTTGCTCTTTCCAGTCTAATTCCATGTGTGTAACAAGCCACCGTTATCATTTTCTTTTTGTTCGCATCATCATTATTTTTTGAAATTGTTAAAAAAATGTCACTATTTAGAACCATTTTCATTTAACCGGCCTCACTGAGTCTAAGCCCATACAGAGACAAATATTTAGGGACATCCAGATTAATTAAAAAATTGGTGTATTTAGTATGTAGTTTTGATTCATTCAATGATCAAAGGTACTGCTCTCGAGAGAGTATAACTGAATAAGATTTTATTCCAAGAATTTTTTATTGGATTCTGAATGAATTATATCAGTGTCACTGTGAGGTATAAAACGGCAAATTTTCACAAACGTGCGTTCCAGGAAAATTATTCAAATTACTTCGGGAAAAAACTCAGAACATGAGAACAAGTAATAAAAAAAGGTGGTGGGTCAAGTATGCACGTTCAAAGTGAAATTAAATTCCTGTGCGTTTCATTTTCATTTCAAATTGTATTTTGATTGAATGAAATATTTTTGAGAGTAAATTTACTGAATATTTAGCATTATTCTTGTTCAGTTTGACGAATAAAAAAGACTGTGTGATATTTGTAATGAAGTGGTAATGGTTCATAAGTGAAGGATATAGAAATAAAATGCCGCCACTATGCGATTGAAGAAATTGAGATACAGTTGCCGGCAAACTTCTTGAAATTTGTTGGCGTAGTGGGGGAATGCGCAGAAGACAAAATTTGTGTCTCTTTGGTAGAATTGTACATGCGCAAACTTCCCCCCACTACGCCGTAAAATTTCAAGATGTTTGCCGGCTACTGTACACATATTTGTTATTGATTTTATAGCAAAAGTGGGTAATTCAAAAATTATATTATTTTAATAACATGCATTAAAAAGCAAATAAACATCTGTACAAAAAATAACTATCAAGTGTAAAATTGCTACTATTGACCAGAAATCAGATTATGAGTTTTATATGTAATGCTTTCCATAAACCTCTACGAATATATATTTCGGATAAGTTTTAATATAAATACAAATAAATAAAAAAAATGACCGACTTAATACTTAAAAGCAAGGGAAGTTGGAAATTATTAGATATTTAAAATAAAACAATCGATTATAAAATATAATCAACCTATTTCAAATTTTATACAGATTTTTTAGAATTACTTGCGAACGAACTTACGAACCTGTGAACTTGGAGAGTTACTGTACATTTTTTTCAAAATACAGTTAATTTAATCAATTATTTAATCGATAAATTCTAATTCCTTTTATATATTCTTCATTATGGTAGGTTGTGTTTACTAAAACGCCGAGAGAGTGATGATCTCATTACACTTCTATTAGGGTAAAACAGATTTATCACCAGCAACGGAGCCCGCCTGATCCTCTGCATGGAAGAATTGTGTCTTCTATTTATCTGTCTCTAGTCCTCCTCTGGTCATGGTTTTCTTTCAGCAGGGCCAGACAATGGCCATTCGCTCCAGCGGCTGAATCGTATAAAAAAGTCAATTTTTCATACCGCAGCAAGCCCTATTCATCGCCAAACATTTTTCAAACACTTCAGATGCAATTTATCACGCGGAATGTATGCAAAGTATGAAAGGATAAATCAACAGGGTTGGGTTTTTTAAAACTCGTTTCGTTTGTCCTGTATTTGTATTTCACTATTTCCTGGATATTTTTATGTTTATTAATATTAAAATAGTATAATCGTAAAAACGCGGGATATCTCAGGGCTAGTAACAAAGACTTTGGAAGAGTGTTCTCCATTACATTTTGAATAGAAAATATTTTTTACACCTGGGACAGTTAAAAAGAGAGACATCGAAGTCTGCATTTTTTTCAGGCTCTAAGGGATCACTACGCGTACGTTTTTATGGTGCATAACGTAGGCCTATCAAAAGAAGTGGGTGCGATAAGGGGAGCGGTATTTGGGGTTCGAAACCAGAGGGATGGTGAATTTTTAGATGGTTTTAGACTTAAGGGCTTAAAAAGAAATTTGCTGCATGCATTGCCGGACACATCAGTTAGCATACGACATATTTGTATCATAAACATGACTATATTTTCAAAAAGTCATCTTTGCAGAGAATTTATAAAAATTAAAAAAATATATCCACATGAATCAAGCAATCAAGCGAAGGAAAGGAATAAGTCAACGAAGACAAATGAAGTTTAAAATAACTTAATTTAAAAAAAATTGCAGAAACTTGCAGATGTTTGGTTTCTCTGTTTGCGTACATCGCGAAGGCACTTTAAACGAATTTGTAACAATTATAAAATGCAAAAACCACGCCTGTAGAACGGAGCAAGGTTTTGTATGTTGGACCATTATTATAGCTGTCGGCGTATGGGCAGTATAAAAAGTTCCCGCAATGCCAACCCCGAAGGAATATTTATGGGAAAAATTTTCGGGTGGAGAATTATTTATACCGTCAGAAGGGTCAACGCCGGGAAAAAAGAACTTTTACCGGTATTCCACTTCAAGAACTTTCGACATTCGACCACTTTCAAGTGCATCGTTATTTTTTACAAAATCTGGCAAAAATATTCAAGAGGAAAGCGATCGTGTCACTAGAAACGAAGGTAATATTATTTTGTTAAAACATATTTTCTGTCAAGTCTTAGGATTGAAGTCATAGCGATTCCCTCTCTAAGCATAGGATTTAGTTTCTTTTGGAGAGGTACAGCGATAGAATTTATATATATATTCTTAAAGTTTGAATACACTAGAAAATAATGTAATGAGACTGTGTGTTATAATAAATAAATAATTCAAAATAGTAGAAAACAGTCGCACGTTGCTTCCATTACGTAGTAAGCCGTTGTAGGGGCTATGTGCGGCCGCATTTCCGTGAAACCTACCTTTTCGAATATGCTGAAAATATTATTTATAATAAGACAAAATAATGTTGCACACCACAATACGACTATACTAACCCAAGTTACGTAAATAAATATTCAATGAAATAAATTTATCAAAATAAAATTAAAGTTTAAAATGTTTAATATTTAAACTGTTAAGGCAGTAAAATAATGTACACTACACTTGATAATTGACTTCGTTTGCAAGTTGCTGACTGGGGCGACGCCTATTGCCATAAACTGCAATAGCGAAATTAACGATCGTCTAATTACTCGTACATTCAAGATTCATACATCTAGTACTCTCATAAGTGGTTTTATAATAAAAAAAATACCAAGGAAAAACGTACAACGGCACTAAAGTATTGTCATACGAAATCTGTGTGTAATCGAATGATATCCTCTACTTGGCTTCAGGAAGAGTTGTACACTCGATCAGCCATTATAAAAATCGGGAAGATAATTGAACTGGAGTATGCGTTAGCAGACCCAGATGCGTGGAATTCTCTATCTGTGACCTTCGTTATACGAAACGACGCATCAGAAACTAAAAAATGCACCATTTCAAAAAAATCGTATCCATAAATTCGCAAACAATTTTCAATTTTAAATAAATAATAAAAACTCTCAAGATAAAGTTTTTACAAAACAGCGCTATATAATTCATCGATTACTTATCCGTAATTATTTTTTTTCTGTCAGTCATGAGATAACCTCAACAGATCTGATTTTGATAATAAAAATATGATTAAACTAACTAACTAACTAGCCATCACGCCGTTTCACCGCAGGGGTAGGCAGAGAGGATTGAACGCCACACTCTTCTATCCTGGCACACCAATTTTGCTTCGGCCACATTCGTACATCTTCTCATACAAGTTTCCGTTTGTGCGGCTTTTAACAGGGCCATCCTCAAACACTTGTTGTATCTGATCATGCCAGGTCTTTCGCGGACGCCCTCTATTTCTATTGCCTTCAACACTCGCCTCATATATTTTCTTAACCAAAAATATGATGTTCATTCGAAAATCATCTCCTATAATCTGACCGTCAAAAACTATTGAACGTCTTTCTATAATAAAATAATTTTAGCAAATATTTTATAACATAATGAAAACATACTGAACGAAATAATACATCTTTATCATTAACCAAAAAGGTTTTGAAATGTATTTTTATATTTAAAAAAAATTCCGCTGTATTGTTTCAACAGAACGAACAAAACAAAATACAAAAAATCCGGCGACCTTACAAAACCAAAACATAACTTACGTTCTATTGCGGCAGCGTGCAAATTAGTAGCGGCGTCCCGATCCAGGGTGCGAGGGGATGGGGAATTTGTGGTCCGGAATATTCCTGGATGTAGCCATTGTTTATCTGACCGGCCGGCGGGGTGGGCGGGCTCTTATCGGGGGCGGGAGGGCGAGCCGAGGGCGGTGGCTCATCACACTTGTTGGGTGAAGATACTCCGTGATTGATTACGTTCGAGCTTTCGGGATGTTTGGGGGTTAATTTGAGTTTAAAAGGGCTATGATTTAAAGCCTTTATGCGGCCAGAGACATACTGCGTATTATCGCCAGAGTAAAGCATCACGCTAGGGTTTTCGACTGGAGTAGCAACCTGTTTCAGAAGCATGTTATACTTTAAAAAAAAAAATTAAACTAGCTATAAACCGTGAAAAATGACGTACTTTCATTATATATCCGGCCGCCAGTTAAGACTATGAACTACGACAACAGCCCTACTAGAGTAGCTTATTATTTGAGCTATCTGGTTGCGTTAGTGACGGACATTTTTACGTTGAAAATTATATATATTTTGATTAACGATTAATACCAATGACATATGCGATAAAGTATTTGATGCACTTATTACTTTTAATAGTCATTCTACTGAAATATTACAAAAAAATCAAACGTATGTAATATGCATTTCCAAGAGATTTTATAAGAATACTCAATTCTCAAAGTCTTTCTCGAATACCATTACTTTCCACTTTATAATATTCGTCAGAAGTTCACTATTCATGCATACATCTGACATCGTAACATCGCCGGGCACCGCAGATCAGCTTCAATACTGGAAATTGGTCATCAATAACTAGCTAACTATCCATCACACCTGTTCCCTGCCGAGGTAGGCAGAGAGGATAGAACGCCATAGTCTTCTGTCTTGGCACACCACTTTTGCTTCAGCTACATTCATACATCTTCTCACGCAAGCTCTTTTGAGGCTTTTAACAGGGTCATCATTATTCTGTCTGTCAAATTACAGCCAGCACAACATTCACTTCTATTTTGATCATTCCTCGCTCAATCGACCAAGTCTATCTACTATTAATATAATATATGGCAAGGTTTAAGTAATGAATACCTCTTAATTTTGAATGAAAGTAACACCAGATTATCACAAAAATCCGGAGTTCACTAAAAATTTCTGAGAAAAAAAATGTTATAGAGAAATATAGCTATAAAAAGCGACGGAAATCTTCGAGTCGTTACAATTTTCGAACATCTTCCGGATAAACACGCGTTAGAAACAGCGAATAAAAAATCCGGACGCAACAGGAAAACGTAACACAAAATGGTGCGGATCGAAAGGGATGGAATGAATTTGATGGCGGAAAAATAAATCAACTTGAAAAGAAAATTGAAAATCCATGATCCGATTGAGTCGCGTATTGGAAACCGACGCCGACGCCCAGAACCGGCGCTCGCTGCGGAGACGACGCCCGCGGGACGTCCTGCAGCCAGGATCACTCGCATTGTCATGTTAATGCGACAGCGATGCATGAATGAGGATCCCGCGAGATCAATCAGGAGATCCGACGCGATATGGGAATTTCAATTGTGAGGAAAGGCAAGAACCACTGAAAGAATGTAATAATGGTATTTAAATGCGATGTGACGTTGACTTATTGTATTGGGATTCGGTTTACTCTTTATCCATATATTTTACGTAATTTATTATGCTTCTAGAATGTGTGTAAAGAACCCTCCAAATATCAATTGGTTGAAAAGTCTCTTCATAAATTTTTATTTTATTTATTTATCAATTTATATATTTCCATTTCAAAAGTGTACATATGTTTTTTTTTTAGAAAATGTGGGTTTTTATATCAGAATTTATATGGAGGACTACAATTTTTAAGGATAATAGCTTAGATAGAACCATTATTCTTATAAAAACGTAATAAAATGGAAATTGTTTATAATAATTTAGAAAATATAAGCATTAATCGACAGGCCGCAGTAAAAAAATTAGTTTTAAGTGCTGTAGAAAAAATCTATAGTTTCTGAATATTTATATGTACGCAAAGTATGTTTTGTTACGAGTATAATTATGATAATAAATCTGTAATAAAATAGTTAATAAATGTTCCATATTAATTAAGTTATAAATTTTTAAATTTGCACACAAATTTCTACGTTCTTTGATGATTTTAAAACGCTTTATTAAAAAAATTTAAATTTACTCCCGCACTTACAACCACTATTTAAAAGTTTTTTTATTATTAAAAACACATTAATTACTATTTAAAATAAAAATTCCAAAGAATGAAATATGTCAAAAAATGTTACAGTTTTAAAATTGATCTGATTTTAAAACGGCGTCCTTTGTTGACATATTTCAGGACAGAAGAGTGTGGTGTTCGACCTCTATCCCTGTCTCTGGTGAAATATCGTGATGGTAAGTAGTATCCAGTGGCAGCAATCTTGATATATATATAATATAGTTTCAATCCAGTATAAGCTGAATTTAATAAACGAAGTCGGTTTACATGAAGTCCACGGTTCCGCGCATACGCGTCCGTCCATATCGCATAGCAACAATATTTTAGTACTAGATTATTTCAACAAAGGATTTGAAAAGAGCTTTAAAGATATACAAACATCGTTGATCGACACAATTAATCTATCGGTACTTACATACAATTAAACTATCAAAATTAATGATGAAAATGGATACTTATTTATAGAAAAAATCATACATGACAATAAAGTACCTACATAGTAATACGAAGTTTAGATTAGGTTTTTAAAAAATATGAGATTTGGAAGGTGTAATTTTTTTGTGTTTACTATGCTAATTAATGTACGTATTAGTTTCATGCTGTACAATATATACAATATACAAAACACAATATACAATATACTCTATATATAGAGTTTCACAGAGATGAAGCTATTTATATGGGGAGCGTACATGGAAGTCTTTATATAGTAGCCCAGGGCCTATGATTTGTAAGAGATGGTGTAATAAATCACTTTACATAACGCAACGTTCACCAATTCCACCGTAAGAACCATCCACACATTATTAAATTTTCGAAAGTTGTATACTAGCTTCTTTCAAATACTCGAATAGAGACATGTTCCTTCTCATCGAATAGTGTACATAGATTTCGCAGCTGGTGAAATTGGTGAACGTTGCATTGTGTAAAGCGATCACTAAAACTACCTCATACAGGTCATAAGTCTGGCTTACATTTTCGTTTAAATAAACAGTAGGCACAAAAGGGTTAAACTTTTAATTCGCTGCTTTAGTTTTTCAGACTTCCCGTAATAAGGTTGTTGGTAAATTAGTCAAGGTGTTAGCCGGGACTATCTGCGATTCCAGTCAGGAAACGCCGTATCCAGCTCATTCCTCATTCGCTATCGCTCCCGGATTCGCGTATAATTTACCGAGTTAGCCGAGTTAATAAACTAGTTT
Source organism: Agrypnia vestita (assembly GCA_016648135.1). NCBI lineage: Eukaryota > Metazoa > Arthropoda > Insecta > Trichoptera > Phryganeidae > Agrypnia > Agrypnia vestita. The sequence goes on from JADDOH010007519.1 coordinate 138,868, forward strand.
TCTATACGGAATCCGATACAGTGCGATACAATGAGATTAAATAAGTTTCGGGGGTACTTAGCCGGGGAGAAAAAAGTTTCCCGAGACACTTTGGATGAATAAGGGAGAAGTTTTTTGGAGGCTGCGAGAAGGGACCAATTATGTCTTTTGTGAGAGCCGACGTTTTCTGCGATGTTTAGGGGAAATATTCAAGGTAACACGCGATTAAGGTGAGAATATTTAAGTTTAGTTATAACAAACAAAACATCTTTGCTTGCAAATAATGTCAATGACATTGAAGGGATCCTTACGTTGTTGGAAATTTAATAAGGCAAATGGTCCATGGACATTCAGTATAACGACATAAGATTTACGACAGAAAGCCCACATAACAAAAAAATGATACATTAGATCTAACGACACTAAAAAAGTTCTAAATGTTTTTTTATTTTATTTTTGAAAAAGCTTTAAATAAATTAAGGAATTGATAATGACGAAATCATAGAATATACTTTTTCGGAATATACAAAGATATTTTTGGAATACACAAAAATATTTCGTAATAAAAAATGCAAACAAAATTTGCAGTATATGCCTTCAGCACAGTTGTATGATCCTGGTCCCTAGTTTGTATCCCCTTGTTTCCTAAGGCGGTTACAAATAGTGCACTTTTAGTTAATAGGACGGCATTTGCGATATGTCTTTGCGGAAGAGTATTTTTAATGACTCCGTCGCCATTCTCAATTCATTAATTTATTTAAAGGTCTTTCATAAAAAGAAATTGAAATTATATTTTGCTGTCGTTATGTCGTTGGATCTAGCGTCGGGTGGATATTTTGTTTCAAGGGTCTTTTGTCGTGGATATTTTGCCTATGGACCAAACCTCCGTGAACCTTTTATCGTAGGACACTTTCTCGTTAAAACAAATGTCTTTGGACGTTTTGACGTTGGACCAAATGACTGTGAACATTTGTCGTTGAACCAAAAGTCCGTGGACCTTTTCTCGGTGGAACAAACGTCCTTGGAAGTTTTGTCTTTGAAGGAAATAATCGTGGACCTTCTTTCTCTTAACCAAATGTCCATGGACCTTTTGTCGTGGAAGCTGTTAGAAGAAACTGTGGAAGGAAAGTGAAATGGGACTCGCCATTAAATGGAAAAAAAACTAAAATGACCTGCATCAATAGTCCAAATATAACCCTGATAGGTAATTGTGAGATCGTGCAGAACCATGTATACATGAGTTTTTTAATTTCTAAATCGTGAAATTGATAAAAAAGAGAAATGCCATGATCTAATCTGCAATAGAAAAAGTAGGACTTAAGCGAAAAATGGACCAAAGCATGGACGTTGCAACGAGAGTAGACCTTTTCTGTTATGTTTTCTTTATTCTCGTACAACTCGTAATTATGTAAATATCTTTGCGCGACTGTCAACTGACTCAGTTACATTTTTATCGTTTGTTCTTGTTCTTGTGTTGTTTACTAATTTATCCTCTCGCTTGAGTTCTGCAGTCCATCTGGTTAGGTTAAGTACGAAACGTGTTATTTTTGCGTATATCTTTTTTATACAGATACAAATAGAATTTTATATACCAAACACGATCCAACATAGTGTTGAACAGATAACAGAAAATATCCGACGAGTTCTATTATACTTACAAAGCCCTCATTCAAAATCAGCAGACCGAGGGAAAGATCGGAGCGTAGATGGGCGGAAAATGTCGAGTCGGACTAGCGAGGGCAGACTCGGCCAAAACAGCCAAGTCCAGGGACGGGCGCTTATCTGCAGTGACTATGGTCATAGAGTTCTAAGAAGAAGATGAAGAAAACCATATCTTAAATCAAATGATGGTTCGTTAGTAAGTTGGTTAAATTTTTTCCTTTGATGTCAGGTAATCTTACATTAATACAAAGGTGTAACACAGCTAATTCATAATTTGAACTCTTATGCTATGAAAACTCATACGATGAGGCTCGATCTTGCGACCACTGAATCATTAGGGGAGTGTTTTAACCAGTAGACTAGCAAGCAAGTAATTTTGAAATGTACCATTGTTGTACATAAATTAAACATAAATAATTTATTGTTGTTTGTAATAAATTGAAATTGTATTTCTCAAATTCACCTTTATATTCGAAAACTTAAAAAAGAATATGCAGTAGAATTATTAATTGCGTATCAGAAAAAAAATCTATCTTAACAATATTTTATTTGTGTTCTCAGAACATACGTATAAAAAAAGGAATTAAAAAATTGAAAACAATAATTTTCAGGCGTATTCTAGTTAAATAATTCGGAAGAATATGATAAATGCATTATAAATAATACTGCTTAGCATTTCACATCAAAAAAATGATGTGTAAATAGAGGTGTCATACCAGCTGTGAAACCTATGTATAGTATATCATAGATGTCTGTGGCGTAGTCCATTCAAATATATGAATAAAACTGATTTAACTTATGTGTATAGTTTTATGGATATTCTGCAGTGTATATGTGACTTCTCTGGCCTCCCTCACATATACACGGCAGAAAATCTCAGAAAACTATACAAAGAAGATTCTGAACGGCCGTGAAATCCTGAGAACATTGAACCTGATTTAGAAAATATATATATGCAACATTCAAAAATTTGATGTGTGGATGTTCTTACGTTGCATTGTTGCACTTAAGCCAGCTTATACAGGTCACAAGCCCTGGGCCACCCTATAAAGACTTCCATACACGTTTCCCCTATAAATAGTTTCGTTCCTGTGAGACTTCTATAATTTACATTAATTAATAATATTTTTGCAATAAAATTTCTTACATACATTACATTTAGTGATAATTGTATGATAAATATATTAATTTAGTGACGTAAAAACGGTTGTCAGTATATTTTGTAAGTTATATTTTTTCAAAAATATTTCGCCCAGCCCAGAATACGAAAGCGTACAAAATAAGAAAATGTTGACCTTTTCTTTAATGTTCAAGGAAAAGTGACAAACAATTTTAATATAAGGACAGACGCCATTTTCATTTTTCATACAAAGTGCTTCTCCGTTGGTCATAAGAGAACAATATACCGATGCAGAGGTTTGCAAACTGTGTACTCTTATTTTACATTATTTATTAATAAGACACTGGGTGTCAGAATACTGGGTAAAAAAAACATACAAAACCTAGATTGTTTATTTCAAATGCAATCCAATATACAATACATTACTCATTTCAAATGCAATCCAATATACAAAAATTTCTTATTTCAAATGCAATCTAACATCCTAATGACAAGTAATATTTATTTATTTATTTATCAACGCTCTAGTGGGCTTTTACAGTATAATATAAATAACAAAAAAAAAAAAAATATATATATATGTATACCTAACATAAAACACGTTTTATAATAATAAACCAAAAAAGAAATATAACATATTTAAAAGAGAAATGAACAATCATCAAAACACTTTAAAATAATAAATAGGTGTATATTAACAAGGTATAAACAATATATAAAGGTAAAATCTTTAAAAAATAATAAAATCCAGATCGGTACTAATTCATGGAAAACAAAACATTAAACTGTACCAAATTCTACTGGCATATTCTAAGTTAAAGTAATTCTTTAGTTTGGGTATGCTCCTACAACGAAAAATATCGACGAATTTCTAGAATATTGATATATTTGATGTACGTGATATACTTTGACCTGCTCTAGCAACGTGCATATATACAAAGGGTGAATATAAAGCAATCATGTACGAAATTCGGCATATGACATGCACAGCAATTAGGCGTGTTCAGTATAAGTGGCGAAATTTAAGGACGAGTGTTGGGTTTGTTATGCATACTCGTAAAATAATAAAGTATTAATATGATATTTTATGTTATAAGGGTTCAGATTATTGTTAAGAAAATTAATGTTGCGTAGGTGTGACGTTTTAAGTGATGGTGGGAAATCTGCAATAGTATAAAATGCTAGGGTTTGCATTATACATATTATATGTGCAACATATTCTTGTGATGAGAGAAAAATAATGATAAGGATAATGACTGAAAATAATAAAGATAAGAACTTATTCTAAAGAAATACCGGTTTCGAATACGAGAACTCGCAAATTTATATCAGGTAAATACAAATTTTAAAGGTAGCTTCGAGTATTCCTTTCAAAGTTATCACATGTAATTTAAAAAGGAAAATTAATTAAAATTAATTTTTAATACAAAAATATATATTTGTGTGTATATATAATATAGTGCCCACACCAATTATTATCAGAAATCAATGAATAAAAAAGCCAACGATTATTAAAACTCATCAGCCACTTCATAAGATGGAGAGGCTTGTGGAACAAGACAGTCAGACGGAGGATCACCAACTAGATGGATGCATCTGGTGAAGTCATAGCAATCGACAGCGCACTTTAGGAAGCTGTAAAGATTGCTACAGATCTGAAGAGATGGCACCGACAAGTTTCGGCTGTGTTATTATTACTAGCGACTGCCACTGCTTTGTCAAGTGCATAACGATGCAAAAGAATCATTCTACGAATTTTTCTTTTCAGAAGTTATAGACACAACCCTTAATTTGGAAAAAAGAAAAATATTCAATTAATTTTCTTAGATTTTAGGGCCATTCAGAATCTTTTGGTTTGAGTTGTTGTCGTGATTTGATTTCATATTTTTTTTCAAAATAAGTGTTTAACTAAAAGCCATGCTTCAATGGTCTCAATGCACGCGCCTGCGTGAATCCATATGCTCAGCAACATGGAGGTGCTTCAGAGAGCTGCAGATAGTAGAGAGCTGCTACTGTCGAATGTTAAAGTGAAGAAGATTTCTTATTTAAGTCACGTGCTACATGGGGATAAAGTCCTCCGACTAATACTCGAGGGCAGATAGAAGAAAGACAAGGAGTTGGTAGAAAGCAAATTTCCTGGCTGCGCAACATCAGAGAGTGAATAAGACAGGATGATGATTTGCTCCGGGCGACCGCCACAAGTGATCGCCAACGTCAGGAAGACCTGACAAGGCACAGAAAGAAACCCACAAACATGACCGACAATTTCTCTTAAAATTGCGGGTGCAAAGAATTAAAATGTCTCGGAAGCTTCGGAAGGTGCTCGTCTCGCTGGAGGCTTGAGCGCCTCTGTCCGACGCCGGCGCGGGCGTCGCGCCGCCGAGTAAATCGTCCCGAAGTTCTCGCAAGTGCACGCCGGGGAACTGTATCTCACGATGTATGGACGCCGCGCTGCAGCGAGGTGATGGTGGAACACTCGCTCTCCTTGTAACTCTGATTTATCGTAATGAATTATAAGGGCCACCCCGCACACCGTTGCGAGGGCGGATTTGCATATTTTAATTGCGGCGCCGCCACGCAACGACCCGTAAATAAGGCGCAAAGTGCTTTTTTTCTGCAACTGGCAACACAACTGTACAGTACGGAGTTTCGTTGTTTTGTAACAATACACACCGACGACATCGATAAATCATTTCTTAACTAGTGGCGTATTAACAATTTTATATATTAGCGGAAGAGGAAATATTTCAATTTTATATATTAACGTTTTTTCCGTCCTTAGACGTGATGGTCTACTATGTTTAAAACTTTTTTAAAAAACACTATTAAATTATCAACATGTTTCGGGTCAACGGTCCTTTCATCACAATACTATACTATACCTATTAAATTTTTTTTTTTTATGATTCTGATCATATTTATACAGGCAAAACTTACAGATATTTTGATATTGGAATTAAGGAATATTTGAGATGTTTAAATAACAAAAACTTTTCAGAATTTGGCATCATATTTTGGAAACATCATTCTTTTTATTTTTTATTTATTTATTGAAATTAACGGACATAGTTCAATAAAATATAATACATATCATGAACAACGTAAAATACATCACAATAAAGGTCATAGTAATCTAAAACAAAAGCAAGGACAAATGAAAAAAACTAAAAAGATGGAGACAAGATATGGACTATCTAATCAGAGATTGTTTTAATCTGAACAGACTTACACCGAAGAAGTCCAGATCCTGTCTTGAATTTATAAGACGATATAACCATAACATAGGAGCATGGATAGCAATTTACAATTTGGATAGGCCATAATATAAGGCATCCGGGCCTGCTTTTAACCATCGTCTAGGGAAATGTTGAAGGCAACAATCGTAGAGGCCGCCCGAGATTAAGCTACGTAGACCAGATTATCGAAGATGTGCGCTGTAGTACCAACCAAGAAATAAAGAGGTTGGCAGGGGACAGAGAGGAGTGGAGAAAGCGAGTGCTTGTTGCAGACCAATCCTAGGATTGCGACCCCCCCCAAAAAAAGGAGCATGGAATCCTTAATTAGTTCTATGATGGCTCAGGAACACCATTTCATTATTTCTGAGTCTACGGGAAGGGATATTGAATTTTATTTGGCCCTGTGAAGGCATATTCTTTTGATATTAATAAAATTTTCGTACAAATTACATTCGATTACGGTTAGATATTTTAGGTATCAGAAAAATCATTAATAGTATGTTATGTGTTTCTCATTATGTGATAAATATATTAATTTTAGAGTAAATAATAAATAAATCACGTAAGAATGTTAAGCTGATCTTAGGAAAGTTGGCATGTTAAGCGAATGAATGAGAAAATAATGAAAAAAGATGTATGACGCAAGCGTCGAGGGCGCCAGGGAGGGCGGACGTAAATGACATGGCACGAACAGGTTGACCACATACTGGAAGACGGTTCTGTCAGGAGCCTCAATAATTGTCGAACTTGTTTGCGAAGATGTAGGTGGGGTGAGAGTTACGCTCCATCTTCTCTGCTTTCCCCCGATGAGAAACGGTGTAATAGAAAGTATTAAAATTATATATTATCAGACTAACGCCATATTTTTCTATCTTGGCACACCACTTTTTCTTCGGCTACATTAGTATATCTTCTCATCCAAGCTCTACGGTTGTTGAGGTTTTTAACAGGGCCATCCTCCAATATTTGTAGTATTTGATCATTCCAGGTCTTTCGCGGACGCCCTCCATTTCTGTTGCCTTCAATATACACACATTCTGAACTGGAAAAATCCGATATATTTCTGTATCGAATAACGTTACTCAAATTTTTTCAAAATACTCCGATCTCACGGAGAAAATAAAAAATATGTAGCAATAAAATATGACAAACAATGTGAACTGCCTCCTCAAATACCCCAGATATAGCATAACACAGCGCTGATGATGGTCCCTGTAATGAGTTCCGAAACGTGAACAAAGAAAATTCTAAACTCTCTCGAAGGCATCAGAAATTTAATTCTATTACTTATGAAATTTCTTCTTTTTCATGACTGTTATCTACTTTATGACAATGACCTTTAATGTATCACGATAATAATTCTTTGACTGACGGGATATACATTCTTGGAATTATGTACCAGACCAATTTTTATAATTAAAAAATGTGAAGCACAAAATTTTTTAACGCCAAGATTTCTTTACTTTCTTGTTTTGAATGTTGACTTATTCATTATAAAAGATACTCACTTAAATACACACTCAACGAAAAATTAATCAGCACTGCAAATAAGATAAAATTGTTAATATTTTTATGAAAATGAATAACGAGAAATGAAAAAGGCGGTAAACAAAAATTGTTCCTGCATTTTTAATGGAATTTTTTTATTTTCATCGTTAATTATTTATATATGAGATGGATGCCAGAAATGCGACGAATTTTAATACTGTCTCCTTGTCGTTGCGAAAAGTAACAGCTTTCTGAATATACACAGAGGTTAAATATTATAATATGCAAATGGATGTGATAATTTATTTTCTTTACTCTTGCATAAGTACTGTGCGAAGTAATTATATATTAATTAGATGTGCATCTCTAAATTACTAAAGGATCTTGTAAAAGATATGTAAATGTAGATATTAAAAAGAATATGAATAATAAGGAAAAATTAAGGAAATACTCATGTGGTGGTTACCATGTTAGATCCAGGAAAATGAACCAAAATGAAAATTTATGATGATGTACTCGTATATATGTACCCATACATGTACACATTTCATTTTGATTTGATAATCCTGAACACATCAAAAAATGGAAAGGAATGAAAATACATATGTATTGACTGATTGAGTTTCAGCCCTGAAAATTTGTCAAAATTTGAGTAACGCAATTCGATACAGAAATATATCGGATTTTTCCTGTTCAGGATGTGTGTATTTTTCCACGAAAATGTGTATTTGAGGGCGAAATACAAAATTCAAGAAAAGCGAAGGGTAGTTTGCAAAACTTATGGGGTGGATAAATAGACATTTTGGCTTTAAGATTCGATGGGAAACCGAATCCGGCAACGATCGATGAAAACTTATGACAAAAGGCACTTCCGTACGGAGGCCGAAACGTGTCCGTATTATATTTAAGATTTTCCAAAATAATGTACTCTTTTGTTTTTATCGCACTTATTTAAGATGCTTTTAGTGGAACACGTTTCAAGGGGATGCGGAATCTACGTTTGAACATTTTCAGAAATAACTTTTCCGGCGCGTGGAAAGTTAGCGAATTTTAGTAAATAAATATGATATAGTTGTATATTTCATTTTTAAGTTTTAGATTGAAATTGTTAGTGAGTAGATTGTTGAATTGTGTGTGATATTTAACTTGTGGTTAAAGTAATCAATATAATGAATTGGCAATATAAAAATATTTCCAGTGAACTTCGATATTTAATGACACTTTTCCATATGTTTTCAACATACTACAGTGTTCTTTTTAATGACAAGGTCAGATATTAGAAATATTTTTTAATAACTTTTTATAATTTGAATTTTGTCAACAAGAGTAAGTTTTTTCTGTTTGGTTACTTTATTATCACGCTGAGAAATCTATCAATTGTTTTTGAAACTGATAATTATAAAAACTGAAATTGTTACTTAAATTTCTTTTATTTTAAATAAAACCCAAATTCACTTGGTTTAAACCACTCTATTTGTGGTAACACCAACCAGTTTCGGAACCATTGTTCCCACTTACGGTAAACTATAAACTAAATATTGCAAAATACGGTCAATTATACTTTTTGCTGACTCGTTTTGTGTACACCTACTGTATGGCATAATTTTTAAAGTTCAAAATTCTTTTATTGTCTTTTTAAATATATTTTTATACTTCTATTTTTAAAATTATTTCAATTTTAGTGCATATTTATTTTTAATATAAATACATTATGCAAATACTCTAACTTGGAGAGTTGATATAACCATTCATACCCACAAATAATAAAAACGTTATACGTTGAAAGTAATGTCATACGCCAGGTAGGTACACACAAAAACAAGTTGCCAAAGAAATATAATTGCACGTATTTTGTAATGTTTCGTTTGTAATGTACTTTGAAGAAGGAACCGTGGTACCGAAACCGAAACCGTGTTACCAAAAATATAGGGGTTTAAAACAAGTAAATTTGTATTTCATTTAATTTGCAATAAATAATATAATATACAGTACAAGTTTGAATTTACTTACTGTACGAAGATAAATAACAATAATAATAAGGTGTTTAAACTTTTAATCGAGATCGTTTCGTTACTTGGTAGCATTGTACAGATCATTACATTGTAAGAGTGTATTTGTATTTGAATGCATTTAAACATTTGAAAAAATATTCTCTGGCTACACGTCTTCGCTTATAATGTTTAAGATTCTTAGCAAGCAACTATCATATGGTACCAGTGTCAAGTGTTTTGAGTTCGACGCTTCAATAAAACTTTAATTGGCTGAAACAAAATAAATCATAAGGCTGGTTTTGCGATTTATCTCGCTTGTGGTATTTCAAAGGTTAAAATATAAAATACTTGTTATTAAATGAATAAGTTTCTTCTGATTAAGTAATTAAATTAGCATATCGATTCTTAATTTATAATTTTGCATGCTAGAGTTAAATAAAATATAAATTTGATTGAGAGGTGGATCCTAGTCCAAGAAAAGTAACAAAATTAGTCATGTCACAATTTTTTTATAATTGATTATATGTTTTCTTCTGCTCTTTTATTTAAAAATATTAATTAAATTGTAAGGTAACCGATTATCAGAAAGCTTTAACGTAACAAATAACTTTATAAAATTTTATTAAATACGCCATGCTTTTTTATCGCCTTACAATTTACATAACACCGAACGTACAAAAAATATAATTAAGTTTACATTACGTTAACATTAATTTACGCCCGGATTGGACACCTAAGTCTTAAAGTCGATATATTCAAAAAGATTTTTATGAATCAAAGCTATTAAGTGTTTTCCATTTTATCAGTAAGTAATAATATAAAAGTAGAGCTTTTGTGGTTGAATTTAATTCAGAATATAATCGTTACGTTTGCGTTATAACGTTAGAAATATACATTTTATAAATAATTTAAAGTGCCATCTTCAATTAAAATATGTACACTGGAAAAATTATGAACCCAGACACTAGAAAAGTAAAGCGCTTTTAACCATAAAAATAAGTAATTTCTCCCGGCTTGGAACTATTAATGCCAGAGATAAGAAAATCAAAGAAATTTGAATTCGGATTTTAATTTATTTAACAATATTACTTTCACCAACTCTTTTTCTCTCCTCTTCATATTCCCACTACAACCACCTTAACACTTAATTATTTTACCAGCAACCAATTAATCATTAATTTCAACTTATCTATGCAAATTTGAATGTAGACAGTTTAGTATTTCATCTGTCAAAAAAAAGAGATTCGGATACTCTCGAAACTCGAGTGGTAAAATATAATATTATAATTATGTTTAAGTAGAGACAGCACGTTTTCCGCCCAATTTAATATCCATCATGAATAATTATTTATATCAGACTTTTGCAGTACCAAATCGTCGCTGTATATATAATTAATCCTATGTGACGTTTTAGAACATTCTGAGATAAACGAATAAAACTGTTTTAAAAAATAATTGCACGGATTAGATTTATAAAAAATATTTTTGAATAATTACTAGGCAGACGAACGGAAATATTTCTTTTAATATATCTCCATTATTTATATGAAAAATTGACAAATTGATTCGTTCATCTAAGAATGTACTAAAAGGCACATAGGATTTATTATATATACAGCGACGAAATGTAAATATATAAGATTTTGCATTTTTAAATATAAATATCATATAAAATATAACCATTATTATAGTATTTTATTTAGCGTAATTTAGCAGCGTGCATTGTTAATTAGAGCCGCGGATAAAATAAAAATAAAAATTTGTTAGTTGGAGACAATTCCTAATCATGTTGTTGTAGTTCTTACCTGACCGATTGACGAGACTAGCACCGATGTTGGTGCGCACCAGAAACCTAGCATCGCTGATTATAGCAAGCTCGGCAGGCTTGGACCCCGGGTTTCCTGTGAGCATCCTTCGCTTCCTGGCTATTCTTTCTTCGAAAAGTATACCTAACAAGCAGACCTGGAAGGAAAAGGACGCTCGTTCTTTCAAACCGAAGTTCCAGGTGTTTTGCAGCTCAAGGGGTGATATTGTTATACCGCTAGTTCGAAAGCAACGCGAAGAAATCAAGCAAAACGAAACAATAATTATGGATAAAAAATATAATTTATTTCTAAAAAAACAATTTTTCGGTTGTGTTTGAACTATGTAAATTTAGAATATCACCCATTAAGCTTATTATAATGCCAATTGTATTACAAATATGTTTGGTGTTGTCAATATAAAAAAAATATATTATTAGTTTGTATAATATCACTATTATTTATAATTGTATATTTTTATTTATCTTTAAAACACCTAAATTAAATGTTATAAAGTTATGCTTAGTGAAATTGCTAACATCTTTGTTGTTCATAAATATTCTGAATTTATATATTATCTAAAATAATTATTTTTAATGTGTTTCGACATTTAAAGCAACTATAAATAACTAAGGGCCGGTCGTATCAACTTAGATTATAGTCGACAGTGACAGTTTAAACTGTGAATGTTTGTTAAGCCGGCATGCGTGTACATTGCGCTTGATCTAATTGACATCATCTGCCATCAACAAGCGTTTTTATTAAATTTTTCGACATTATTGAGATGTCTAATTTTTGTAGAGCGCCATATATTTTTCTAACAATCAACTGATTTCTCAGTATATCCTTAAAAGAAAAGGTAATTTAATGAGACTTCGAAGAATATTTTTTTCGGAAGAAATGGATTTTGCCGCAAATATAAATTAATTTTGCCGTTAGGAATGGTTGACATTAAATTTGTTTTCTACGTCTATCTGGTTTTGATAACTTTACATTTATATGCCACAGGATAAATGAAAATGTGTGTAAAGGATATATCTGCACTACATTGGATTGTGAATAGGGTAATAAAAATTATTTTGATGACATATGTCAAATAAATCGCACGCAGTCTGCATGCGCACCTGCTTAAGCGAGATCCATAGTTTAAACTATCGCCAACTATAATTAAAGTTGATAAAATCGGCTCTTACAATTGTTGGGCCTAGGACACCGTCTTTGACCCTTTCAGTAAACTAAAAAAAACATGACAATTTTTAAATACATTGTTGTATTAATGTTAAATAAAATAAACATTAAATGATTGATAATAATGACCATTTGCCTGATATCATAAGTAGACTGCGAGGGACGCTATTGTTTGTATATTCCTCATATATGTACTTAATTTTTATTAAAGAGAACACATCATTATTGCGCAGTTGCGATTTCAGAACAAAGTTCTCTGAATTATTAAACAAATTTTTATTAATCAATAAGAAAAGACATACAGAAAAATCTAATTAACGAAAAAATATTTTAACTACTACCGGGTTTCGAACCAACGGACCTCCATTCTATCCGGGGATAGTGAGTTGTCTAATTTCGCCACGGCAGTTTGGTAAGTTATTGAAAATTTTTAGACCTTATATGTAGTTTCTTTTTAATTTAAATTTTTTATTCCATTTTTAAAAATATTTTTACTTGCCAAAATGGAGTGGCGAAATTGGATAACGCGCAATCCCCGAATAGAATGGAGGTCCATGGGTTCGAAGCTTGGTAGCAGTTAATATATTTTTTCATTAATTTGATTTTTGTGTATGTCTTTTTTAATTGATTAATAAAAATTTGCTTAATTTTTCATAGTCTTAAATGGTCAATGTGATAAAATTGGTTTCGCTCCGCTTCGGCACGGCAATATTCCGGGTTCCGGTATACCGGTAGATAGAATAAAGAAAGGAGTGCTGAGATGGTTTGGTCATGTGAAACGTATGAACGAGGAAAGGATGGTTAAGAAAATAAATGAGGCGACTGTTGAAGGCAACAGAAATAGAGGGCGTCCGCGAAAGATCTGGCACGATCAGATACAACAAGTGTTTGAGGATGGTCCCGTTAAAAGCCGCAACAACCGTAGAACTTGCATGAGAAGATGTATGAATGTGGCCGAAGCAAAAGTGGTGTTCCAGGATAGAAGAGTGTGGCGTTCAATGCTCTCTTCCTGCCCCTGCGGGGAAACGGCGTGATGGTTAGTTAGTTAGTATACCAGTGGCGACAAAATATGTTTATAATTGATTCAGCTAATTTGTGATTTTACTACTTTAAAAATAGGTTACGGAATTAATTATAGTCTCAAAAAAATAAATAATGACCAAATGGGTAGATTCTGTGCAAAGTAGCGTAATTTAGACAAAGTAGTTCCCCAATAATGACCAGGAGCGCAGACTGGGGCAGCGGTCTGCAAGTACGACAATTATATTATCTGGGACATTTGTGGGGCGAGAATCCGCTCCCCGGGGAGCCCACCGGCCCACCAGGAAAACAGAGCACTGCTCGCAGCGGCGGAAAGATAAGGCAGTAACTGCTACATGCACTCGGCTGCATCTGGCTGCACCGGAAAACTGTTATTCTACATTCGTTCGCCGCAGACTATCCAACTTTTTCAAAAGTACGTAGCGGGCTATTTGAAAATATGTTGATATTAATCAAAATAGGTGTTACATTATTAATTGACTAACATAAGCTGTTTCTCGTGAACTGGTATATTTATTTATACCTACTATGCTACAACATGTAAAAGTAAACAAATTATACGATGAATTGGTTAAAAAATTTGCAAAAACAGATTAAGTACGAATGTATTTGTAACTAAATCCACAGCTTTATCTTGCTTTGTCTTAATTAATTAACAGAGAATTGTAGTTCACGAACGACCTAAATTTTTTGTTTATTTTTTACACATATCCCATCTCTGTATAGTTGTATAGGCCACTCAGATGTATAAGTATACAAACAATTATAGTTTCAATAATTTATATAAATTAACTTCGTAAACACCACTTATTAACTTATTTTCACTTTTAAACTTTTTAATATTTTGATATATACTTCTATTTTTAGATTTTATTTTTGTTATCCTGATGAAGAAGCCATTGGCTTCGAAACATCTTGAATTTTTTAAATAAATAAGTGGTGTTTACAAAGTTAATTTGTATAAATTATAATTATGTCACCACATAATAAATTTGCTATATTTGAAGAAGAAATTATAGTTTCGATTTGTTATTGTATCAGAATATCAGGTATAACAAAGTTTTAAATGAAAAGAATATTATATAGCAGGATATGATGCTAATATTTTTATTAATTTGATAAAACGAACTAAATTTAATTTTAAACGTCTAACGATTTCGATACCATATTTGTGCGTCCATCTTGATGAAGATTACAAGTACGTAATCGAAACCGGTAGACAAAAAACAATCAGTGTGGTGTAAACAAAGTTTGTAATATTTTTCAAATCGATAATAATAAAGTCAACGTTATACACATCAAAACTATTATTTTTAATTTAGTGTAAAAAGTATGCAAGTGATTTTCACGTATTAAGGTGGTGAGAAAACAAGAGCGAGTTGAAAAGTTGGCTGGATTTATATAGTGTCGTAATGGGTATATTGTTTTTAATGGAAAACCATGAGTCATAAAAATGACTCATTAATTTGAAAGTAGCTTTTTGGTGTGGTAGTCATGGTACTCGCCTATTGATCTGGTGGTAGGTGGTTCGAGCCTCATTCCAGGACACCAGCAAGCTAGTTATATTTTCATAGCACAGACTTTTGACTTAGTTTGAGAATAGTAAAAATATTGTTACGATACGTATTCCGTGTTCGTATTTCTATGCAAAATGCGTATTACCAAATGCCTTGACTTCTCTTTTTCGAGGGAAAATTTGACAACACTCTTGAATTTCATGAAATGTGGCATATGAATTACAACTCACAAACAATTTTTTTTCAAACAGTTTGCGTCCGTCCTGATGAAGATACAGTGGTATCGAAACCGGTAGACGTAGAGTTATTAGTTAAGTGGTTAATATAGAGTTGTTTAATTAAAATTAATAATTAATGTCAATTTTTTTACTAATACCTATGACACATTTCCAGCATAACACACAACATGACGTTCTAAAAACGACGAAAATACTATCCCACCAAACCAAAAATTATATATTATATTTTATTTTTCCTTGATTTTACCAGAGTTTGAAAATACGTTGCAGAAAGCAATGGAATGAACGAAAACGGGGAACATTCTGTATGAGAAAAATTGTTTGTATGTGAATCGTACACATTTTATAGGGGAAAGGTCTTTAGATCGTTTATGGGGAATGAGAGGTTATAGGTTGATAGTGCATGCAGAGATCAAGATACACCAAACATTATGTTGATAGTTTACGCTGTGCATACACGAGGTAACCATTTAAGTATTTTATGGGCCGACACCTGTTCAAAATCTACGTATAAATTCTACAAGAAATTTCACTGTAAAGTTATGACCGATTTTCCAGTTTTTCCAGTTGCTGCAAATGTTATTATTTCTCTGCATGGTAAAGGGGAAGGTTTTTAGAAAATTCAATAAAAAGTGTTTTTTTTTTAATACCAATTAAACAAACACAAAATAAAAATTGATATTTAAGTTTTTGATAATAAATAGTATTTAATTAACATTCAGACAGTAAAATAACGCCAAAACCAATCTGTAAAGTTACAAGATAATTAAATATGGATTTTTCGCTAACTATAAGTAAAGCAAACCAAATTATATTAAATAACAATAATAAATTAACTACAACCCGTAAAAAATTGAGTATTTTTACATGTTTGTATTTTAGATATAAATAAGTTGGTTGTTTTAATATCTTAGCGGTATATATAAATATATCTAAATCAAAACATGTTAGTTAGTTAGTGATGGGCATAGTTACATAGAGAATGATGTATTTTGATGGAATTTTAAAGTTAAAAGAACGCTATGTCAGCTACTGCATAGTTGTGTTCAATTTTAAATTTTGTACTCGTATATAAGATATTTTTCGCATGTTGTTTATGGAAAGATTTTTTTAGTGTTTAGATAGAACCGTTTATTCTGTAATTATTCTGATTAAATTATTATCCATAATAATCTATTACTCTGAATAAATCTATACACTTTATGTGCACAATTTTTTTTATAAAATGCTTTGCACATAAAAGTTTATAGTAAAATTAATGTTTTTATTTTTTTTATTTTTGATTTTTATATATTAATTTATTTAAATGTTCTCTGACAATCCACCGGTTAAGTACACGCTTGCATAATGTTTGATAATTATTAAAAAAAATTATGAAAATAAGCGTTCGTCTGTGAATACTCAACGTGAACTTTGTCAAGCAAATTGTCCGCATAATCGATCTACTTGCTATGCTTGCTATTCGGCTAATCTTTGCAAAATTTGAAAAGGATTTTTCCCCTGATTTTGAACAAATAATTTTTATGAATGGAGTTTACTCTCGATAGTTAACATAAAACTGGCTTGTTTTTTGTTTATTAATTTTGATTTTTTTTAATGTGCTAACTGGCCAAGAAGCCTATTTGCATATAAAAGAACAGGTTTGCATAAATCAAAATAAATCATAAATTAATTGTTTAATAATAGGAATTGAACCCAGAACTTTCGGTGTAAGAAACCAATGTCATGACCACTGGACTACGAGTCTGCGTCTTCATTATTATTTAAAACACGAATAATACTCATGTGATTTAGATACAATAACGTCACGGGAAACACGCGCGTATTCCGGGAATTTAAATGTCACACCTCGTATTTCATGAGTTTTTTTATTGGAAAACTGATACGATGATACAAAACACGATAAGTTTCAATTCCTAAAGCGTGTTTCACATCACTTTGTCTGGTAAAAAATAAATACTTATAAGTACATGTTTCATTATCCATAACTAATTTATCATGGATTTTGTACTTAGAATTTAGATAGACGTTCACCCACGAGCACTAAGTCTGAATAATAAGTAATTCAGATCGATATTAAGAAAATACATTGCCAAAGATTTGTTTTTAAGTAGTTTCATGAAATTTGACGATCGGGAAAGAAAAATAAATTTAAGTCATTCTACATGAATTCGGGCTGAATTTGAGTACTTTTTCAAGAAAAAAATAAAAGTATTACGTATTTATTATTTTATTGTAGAATACTATTACAGAACTACGATTTCTTCCAATTCTAGGAAAAATAAGATCCAATCAAAATGGACTACTTAGATCCAGTTTTATTTAGTTTATAGAATCCATTAGTAAATGTAATTCTGTGGTAATAGATTTTCTGTGAATTTAACTTTGCTAAAACTGTGGAACATTAAAAAAAATAGTAGTTTTTATTATAATCTAAATTGTTTTTTGAAGCAGATTTCTAAATAAATAATATCAATTACTTCACCCTCCGTCAAAAAAGTATACCCATATTGTATATATGTATGTCATAGATATATGGGATGCGTTCATCAACTCTATAGTTTGGTTCACGATCTTTATAAAAAATCAACAGCATTTCGTACAAATATTGGTGAAAATGTAATAACTTCTTCAATAACAGGGAAATGATTTTGTGATCATATTATTAATATAATTAGTAAGAAAATACTTAATTTTTGCCACGAATTTCTGGAAACTACGAATAAGTTTCGGGGCCAATGTTTCCAACGTATACTAAAAAATAAAAATAAATGGAAGTATAGACAATAACAAAATAACAAAATAAAAAAATAAATGTATTGGAGATGAATAAATAATTAAGTACTGTTATGAAAATAAATTTAAAAGGGAACCACATGCAAAAAGGATCTGGTTATTTAAAATATTTAATTTCCTACTTTTTCAATTGTAATCCTGTATAATTTGTATGTAAACCCTAATTTAATATCAATAGTACAATCCGTTTCTAAAAGTTGATTAGAAGATTCGGAATAACGATTGCTCCTTAAACAATGTTATAAGGAGGAATAATGAATAATTTATTCATATTAAATATATGTATGTAATAATTTTATAGGAATATTCTTGTACGTAAATACATTTGAATTGCAACCGTAACTAAAAACTAATTATGAATTCATACATTTTTTAATGTTTATTATGTCCGATATCATGGGGTAACTTTCTCAGAATTTGTATTATTTCAAGAGCTTTTTATTTATTTTTGTATTATTCTTGTACGTAAATACATTTGAATTGCAACCGTAACTAAAAACTAATTATGAATTCATACATTTTTTAAAGTTTATTATGTCCGATATCATGGGGTAACTTTCTCAGAATTTGTATTATTTCAAGAGCTATTTATTTAAACTACCAAATTGGATCGCTCTAGGTAAACTTCTCATTCGATTAACTGGTCTATTTAAATTACTTGAGATAAAATGTATTCATCACTGCCTATCGTAACAACTAGATCTTAGAAGTTAAAATTTGTTTTTCAGAGAATTTAGACGGAAGATTTGAAAGGAATAAATACATGTAGGTATAATGTATATTCTTCGATGTGAAAATTACGATTGAGATTTGTTTTTCAAAAATTATACCATTGTTTTAGAATATATCAAAATTAAAAGAGAAAGAGTTAAAATTCACGAATATTTCCGTAAGTATACGTATAAAATGCAAATTTTATACCAAATTTCTAAGAAAAAATAGTGTTTTGCTGTTATCAGCAAAACTTATAAATGGTAATGAAATTACAGAATGGCTGATTTTTTTATTTAAAACATAATTAAACTCGATAATAGTGAATATTGAATTTCATAACTATGATAATTAATATTAAACAAAGAAAAATGCACATTTGTAATACTAAAAATTTAATTTTAATTCAAAAATATATTATAATACGTAACCTTTTTTTTAAAAAACGTTCATTATTTTGTTAAGGCTTTTTCTTTAGTGTGTAAGTACTTCGGTACTGTAAAACTAATATAATTTTTTTGGCGTTTTTCAACACGTTTTTCTTTCTTGCAAGCATCATATTTTTCAGCGATTTTCAATGAAAGTTATAAACTAAGAAATAAGAATCAAAATCTCGGGCGTTGCCGAAAATAAACCTCGATCAATATAAATTCTAAAGCGGAGCACCGTAAAGCAAGTCACGCTTGTATACAGAAATCATTAATATACAAAAATGAATTATTTATTGTCCGGACAACTATTCTCATCTTAGAATTTAATCATCTTCAGGAAATATCAGATGAAATTTAGATATTGCAAATAAAGAGTGAAAGAAAACCATACGCAGTGGAAATGTGCTCGTTACGGAGAGCGCGTACGACCGCATAATGACTGATGAGAATATGAGAATGGAGCAAAGGCTTGCGCTCATGGTCTGAATATTTGATGAAGTATGGAAATACACATTCAGGAGAAATTTTGAAAAAAAAAAATGAGCATGAAAAATAAAGATTTTTAAAAATGTGCGTTTTGAGGACTATTGACAGAAGACTTGGCATGACAACCTATTTGTGCGATTTTACACCTTTGTACATTCTAGTCTTATTGCAGTATGGCTATGAGCTGCTTCATCTGAAACGGTTTTGATACTACGCGCGCAGACGACGCGTGTACCAACTTCCTAAATTTTAATTGCCGATTTAAAGAAAGATTTGATTAAATTATTTAACGCGTGGTTAATTATTTTGGTGTGGTACCATGCCTTACCACAAAATGGGGATATCATTCTAGTTTTTGTTCAAAAATAAAATAAAATAATTCAGATACTGATAGAAGATTCGATTAGAAGCCTCAAAGAGCATACAGGAGAAGATGTGTGAGTATTGACGAGGTTCTTTATTAATAACTAGCGATGAAAATAAAGTGTTTTATTTTTATTAATAATGTTTGATGTTGAAAAAAAGTTATTTAGCGATTTTTGAAGAAGCATTAAATAATCAATTATAATTTAATAAATCATTAGGGTGACTATCACCATAAAAAGTATGGAATAATCATTAATAACAACGAGGGTAAAACCTTAAAATATAAAAAAATATAGGGGTGTTTGTATAGAAATTCGACGTGCACCTCCCGCGTAGACAGGATTGATCGTAAGTAAATTTGCGACAGTTGATTAACATTTTAGCGGGCAAGATAACATGAAAATAAAATAACACGCAATATTACGGAACATCAAAACATATTTCAGTTCTAAGAAGGTGAAAGCTGCCGATGTTGTTGTTATTGTTAGTTAAACTTTAAACCCACCACAGGGCTCGGATCGTTCCGGCATGAAAGCCTTGTTTTTGAAGCACAAAGAGGAAAAAGCCTCCGCGAGTCTGACGGTTAAATCATAAATAAGTTGTTAGGCGAAACATTAAAGACTCGGAGAGAGACGACTTAATATTGAAGGCATTTAAATATTCTATACCGGGGTAATGTGTTGATGAATAAATTCAAAGCTAAATTTGTACCAAGGTACAGAAATCGTTGTGTATTGTTTTGACATTAACGTTAACGTTTCGTTTACGGGAAGCAATTAAAGATTTAGAATTGCTGTAAAACTATGGTAATATTAGTACTTTACCTTTATTTTTAAATTGAATTAAAATAATTATTGATTTTACATCGAGACTTTCTAATAACGCTAATAGCCGAAAACCTCGTGTATAAAAGGTTAAAGCGTCTTTTAGAAGCCAAAAACTTTCTACCGGTTATGAGCTTGTTTTCAATGAAATATGTTTTTTGAATTACGCAATATTAATATTATTTTCAAGAAATAATTAAATTTTACATTACGCTACGTATGTACCAGCGGTTTGCGCTGTGCGTCTTTATCAAGACACAAAACCGCTTTATTAATTTCTCCAAATATCGTGGTTTGGTAATACGATGTTCAAAAATTTAGTAATATAGGGTTCACAATAATTATTTATTAAATTGACTGAACTGGTAATAAAAAGTAAGTGTATTATTGTTAAATTGAATCTCTGCCCATGAAGGAAGAAAAATTAAGTGAACGAAGAAATGTGAAAATTGTCATCATGCATCAGACTATGTATAAGGATATTCGGAAGACTGAGAATTAGCATATTTCGTTTAAAATTCCGCTCCAGAAGTACAATTTCGAAAAATTCGATGTGATCGAATACAATGACTTTCATTGGAAATTATTGATTAGAGGGATC
This sequence comes from Agrypnia vestita, assembly GCA_016648135.1. Classification (NCBI taxonomy): domain Eukaryota; kingdom Metazoa; phylum Arthropoda; class Insecta; order Trichoptera; family Phryganeidae; genus Agrypnia; species Agrypnia vestita. Next base: position 160,346 of record JADDOH010007519.1, read on the forward strand.
TGTGTTGGAAATTTGGTTATTGATTTTTTCATAAAAATAGCGTGTTTTAAATGAAATATAATAAATAAAATATATGATTCGACTTTATTTGAAAGATACTTTCATTCCATTAGTGTTTAAATGTGATTACGATACATATCACCATGATCAAGAAAAATGAACTTTGATACGAGTATTGTTAAAAAGAGAATTATATACAATTCGGCCGCAACTTACGGCTGCAAGAACAGCACCATCCAGCGTAGCGTATCGTCTTGGTAGAGTTACAGCCATGGATTGTGGCAAAGAGAATTGTGTTGCTAGATGATCGGTCGCGAGTTGTGTGATAAGGCTTTGAGAACTGCGCCGTCTAGCGTCTTGGTAGCGTTAACGACAGACATTGTTACATAAAGAATTATGTATTTTATTGATTGGATTGTAAATAATGTGGAAAAGATATGAGGTCATTTTTATTTTAGCCAGCACATTTAATGTTTTGCGAAATATTTTCATGTATTCAATTTTATTCTTTTTCATTTTTAATTTTACGCTTCAACAGGTCTAGAGGACCAATCACAGAAGCGAAAAACATCACAAAACACCCGGGTTGAGTAAATCACGTGGATAAATTTATTGTTACTTCAACAGGAATCGAATCGAATGCAATCGAGCCCGGAACCCTCGGTGTGAGAAGCTAGTGTCACGCCTACTGGACCACGAGGGTCGCCGTGTTATTATTTCGTGTTAATATTATATAAATGTACGAAATCGCACAGAATTTCTTTTGGAACAGAATATTATTTCATGTTAAACGTGCTCCGCTGTATGTATGAAGGTAGACGCCTAGCGGGAGAAATAAGATAAGTATTTCATCAGAGAACTGACAGTTAACAAAACATACAAATAATAAACCCAGCCGTTAGAAGCCACTGGGAAATAAGCGCACAGCATCTCTTCATTCTAATGTACCTCCTCGGCTTCTTCTCAACACCTAATCTCATCTTGTCTTACTTCTGCTACATTTCTCTTTCGTGATGCAACTCATGAAGAACGTTTCCTTGGATGAATAGTGTCCCATCAGGGAATACAATGAAATAACAAAAAGTTTTTCACAAAAACATTTGAAAGAAGGGTGGGTAATTGGAGTTTTGCATAGAGATTAGGTTAAAGGGTATCTACCCCTTCAGTAGTGGCACGTAAATGTGATCTTTAAAGGAATAATATACATTTGAGGGTGTAACGGTAGGCCAGAAATGTTTTAAAGTAATAGTGTATTTTTAGAGACATTGTAGGAGTATAAAGTAAACATGAAATCTCACTAAATATAAATATTGAAAATATTATTATTTATTACATTATTAATTATTATTTTTTGGGTAATTGCAGAGTGCAAATAATTGGCAGATTCTTTGCAAAACGCACATAAATAATAATCTCAGTTGTCTTACATATTGTAATACAAGTGATTATTTAAATATTGTACGAAGATAGCGTGACGTCCGTTGAAGCTGTCAAAAAAGCTTTCTGAAGTTGTCTACTTAAATCTTCTGATGAATATAATATTATCCAGAACACTAATACATAAAATACCAAAATGTCAGAAGTATCTTACTAAACACATTAATAATAATTATTATTGAAATAATAATAAAAATAAATAATTCAATTTCGAAAATCCAAATAAAAATATAATTCTCTATGTAACAATGTCCGCCACGCACGTAAAAGTTAACTACCATACAAATATTCATCAATAACACTGCCAAAGCGCTACGTAAGGCTAAATAGTGCTGTTCTCAGTCTTAACTTACAATCGAAACGACCCTAACAAAACTAACGCTACCAGACGGTTGTTTACACATTAACCCAAACATTGTATGACTTCGCAATCATTTTATTTGTCGAGAAAGTTAAATTTTAATTGGAATTTTTTGATTTAATCACAGATGATTGAATTAACAGAAACGGTGAATTCATTCATATAGCAATGTGTGTTAATACATAAATATTTTTTTTTCTATTAAAAATTGATTTCCCTTTTTGTGATTAATAAATTAAGGTATAACCACAGAGAATAAAAATGTAAGGAGACGAATTAAATCCATTCTTTAGAAGAGATGATTGAGTGACAGCTAAATAATGTGCCCGTGTGAATATGTCTAAGGCACTGCAGTTAAAGAATTTATTTTTCCAAAATTCAATTCCCAAATAAACGGACGTATTTTTTTACAACAGACGTATTTTTTAATTTTTTTTTAAAAAGCGCGACTTATTTATACTTTTTAGAGCCCTTGTAGCCCAGTGGGCATGACTCTAGTTTCCCAAACCGAGGATTCCGGGTTCGATTCCCGACGAGATCACAATCAATCTATGTGATTTACTTAAACCTGGGTGTTTTGTGATGTGTTTCGCTGCTGTAATTGAGCCTTTTGGCCTATTGAAGCGAAAAAAAATAATTTAATTTGACTTTGTGATTGCTTCAAAATCAATCAACAATCTCGCAGTAATTTTTTAAACAAGGCGAACGGCAAACGGCATCAAACGTGGCGCGAGATTGTGTACCTACCAAAGAATTTACTTTGGTCATGTCTATATATTTTGGTGGCACGTATGTAAATAGTGTAAATCTGAAATTCAAACATGGAAAATCCGTCATTACTAGCTTACTCGCGCAGCTTCGCATGCGTAGATTTTTAGTAACTTTTAGTCATATTTTATAAATTTGTGTATTAATCTTAATATAAAGGTATATGTCGTCGTCGATTTTATTTTATAAATTTTTGAGATCCACAACTTCTCTATAGAAAGTACTTAAATATCTCTTACCATTAAAGCAGCGTTCGTAAAAAAACATTTTTTCGTCGACTTAAGTTGTAAAATAGGTCGCCACGAAAAGCCTTTTTACTTTAACGGGATAATATATAGCACATGTCCATCCTGAAAGTCCATTCTAAATATTGGTAAAAAAAATTCCAGATCAGATGAGTAGTTTCGGAGATTAACTCCCACATCCAAACATACAAACTTAAAAACTTTACCTTTTTATATATTAGTACAGTTAATAATTTTGCGCGCGCTGTAGTGACAAATCGCGCGCGTGCACACCAAAGCGTCTAACGGGGATCATTGCGTGTAGGTACTGATTTAAAAAAAAATGAGGCAAACCATCTGATAAGCTGTCGCACCGCGTAAACCGTCACGTAACGGGTGGCGCGGAAAAATATTCCGTCCAAATTCTGGACGTAACGTCCCGCGGCGGTCACAGAGTGCCAGGCATCCATCACCGCATCCAAGTTCACACTAGGGATGTGTCGTCGACGTATTTATCGTCGACGAAACGAGACCGTCCACGTCCATCCATCGACGAGACGATCAACTAGTTGACGCGTCAACTTCGTTACGCGGACGTTCTATCTAAACATCGGGACGATGGTCAACTGTCTACGGTTCGACGCGACGCTTCTCGACGGCTCAACCGTTGGCTATTTTTATGACATTAATTTTTAAAACTTAAAGAAGTTCGAAGGAATATAGTTTCGGGGAAAGTAAAACCGCTACTTGTGCTTATATGTAAAAATAAATATTTTATTATTTATTTGTTTACGCACATTATAGGCTTTTACATATTGTTTTATATACTTCTTTCTATATATAATAAAGAAAGAAGTAGGTATACACAGCAACATCAAGTGTAAGCAGTAAAATATTAGTTCAATAAAAAATAAAATAATTAAACAGTTTTATTTTATACAGCGCAAAATTGGGAATTCACCGAAACGTCGCATAATAGCTTATTAGGCCTATCTTATCCTACGCATGCATTCAAATTTCAAGTCTCTGTCATAGTTCGTGTACACAGATCTGCACTCTATGGTCGTGTACTTTAGAGTTGAAATGAAATTACCCGTCAAGCCATCTATGACGTCTACAAGTCGACAGCGAGAGATGAGAGAGAAATAAACGGAGACGTTTTGTCTTGCTCTCGCTCGTTGCTTTGCACGAAGTTGAATCTCGAATCGTCCACCGTCCACGGCGTCCGCCGTCCACCGTCTACGAATTCAACTAGTTCATGCGATAAACGTAAACCGTCGACGCGTCGACGCAACGTCAACGGTTGATTTCAACTAGTCCGTCCATTCAACGCCCATTCCTAGTTCACACCGCGAGTACAACAATCCTGACAGAAAAATAAAATTGTTTCATTTTTTCGACAATAATTTACATGAGCTTTTTACATATTTCAAAAAAGGACGCGCCCGCGAGGAGCGAGATTAGCCTGAAATATGTCTCTATCAATCATATTTTTTTCGTCAAATCTTCAGCATTTTTAAGTACGTCTAACAAATGCGTGAAGACGACGGCCCGGCATGATTTAGTGCCACCCCAGAGTCTCATTGCACTTAATATCCCGGAATAAACTTAACAGGCAGTTTGACAAATGCTCTCCGCGTCCATGCCGTCTCGGGTTACTCCGGGTTAGGTTTTTCTGAAAAGCCAGCGTCGTTAGCTCGACATGAAAAAAGCCGGAGTGATGTAACGATGCGCCCGGAGCTCTCATGAAGCGCCTCCGTAATCGCGAGGAGAGACGCCGTTATTGGAGATGATGTATGCGAGGCATCTTTATTTGTAGTGATGGCGTCTTTAGTGCTGTATACTCGAACATTTCATGATATTTTTTCATCCATATTACTGTCATGGAAACGTGTGAACGAAAATGAAAAACGTAAAATATCAATAATTAAGATTAGCGAATTTCATTGTAGCCCTGCTCTTCCATACACTTTAAATTTCGTAATTCGCACTTGACACTACGACACTTCAAAACCTTTTTCACTGCTTTGTATCGCTCTGATTACTATAGATCACTTCTTACAGGCCTGTAGGTACTTTCTTGATTTACTGTCGCTGGTACAAATATGCGCTTGCAGCACCCTGAGCCGTCGCACGGTTTCGCTTCTATGGTGTTAGCTCGCTCTCAACAAATAACTCACAACTAACACACTAGTATTATTAATAGATCCGTGCTCATGTCGCTTTCTCGATGTTTTTATAATCCAGTGGACCATGCCAGAGCCTTTTAGCTGTAGAGTGTAAAATCATCGATTACGTGTAATTCTTTCTGATTCTAACATCTCTTGACAATACTTATAATAAACATATTTTTCTTTGGGCACTAAAATAAAACGGATACGAACCGTATGGATGTGTAGAGATACGAATCTTGACGTTTTGCCGGAGTCATTTCACAGCGTCTTCAGGACGTACTGATGATTTTTTACGCGGTCGTAGTTTGTATGTAATAAATGGAAGTGGGTTGCTTCTTTCTACGCTCGACATCGTTAAAGTGTAAAGTGAGGTGAAAGTAATACGAAAATATAAATATGTAATAAAAATATATTCTGTTTTCAGCGTTTGTTTAAAATAAGTGGTGAGAAAAGTACATTTTTTTTAATTATATTAATAATGTTACAAGAAAATCAATTCGCTCTATTTGAAGTAGTAATACGAAAATGGTTCTAAATAAATGATGCATTATTATAATTATAATTTTGGTCCTATTTAATACTCTGCTCTCCGTGACAGAAAGTCGTACGGATAGTACTGCATCAAAAGTATTTTCATATTTTTAGAAAAAAAAGATATTTTTTTTCTCCATGCGCACATTATTTATAATACGTTAGTTAATGGATTAAACATTTACCATAATTTAAATATATGTACAGAAAACTTTTTAGAATTCATTAATATTATTGAAAAGCTAAGTATTGTGTATGGATATGCAAAGCTTAGTTCATTCTTTTGAAAAAATAGAATGTCCAGAAAGCATCAGTTGACAATAAACAATCCACTGAAAAGTACCGGACGATTTTAAAAATTATTTTATTGTAAATCTGTGCGCGTTTGGCCCACGTCATTAAAAGTATGACCGACATGTAAACGGTGATAGTCAGTAAGTCACATTATCGCCAGATCTTTATTAGACTATTCATAGTCTTCTATATATTTTAAAGTTCCTAGATTTTATAGTTTATGTGCGCTGTTAATTTAATAGATTACAATTCTAAACTAAAACTTGTAACTTACATAACCTATTGAGATACTAATCACAATAAAATGAACGGATTTGTTGATTAATACAATTCTAAGCTAAAACTTAACAAATCGGATTTCTCAATAGTTACAATTCTGCGAATAAATCGTCGGTTCAAGGGAATTTTGAACCTATTTAAATATAATTCATTAGGTACTATAGTTAGTTAACATTGACTACCTTTGTACAGATTATAATAGTATTCCTTTTCAATAAAAAAAGTATCTGAATATAATATTATATAATTAGTTTGAATGATGGATTTTTTTGATAAAGTGAGGGATATAAAAGCAAAGGTAGCAATATCCAAAAAAAATAAAAAATGTTTTGATTGCAGTCACCGAAGATTCTAATTTAGAATGTACTGAATTTGAGAAAATGTATCTCTCACTCTTCCGAAATCATGTTTCCCTCACCATGCACCTCGCGGTGTAAATAGCAAAGGCAGCAATATTCACTTCAACCGATTAACCCTCGAGGATGCGTTATGTGAAAAAATGGCCGCTTCATACTAAAGTGAGAATTTATAGTAAAGATAGTAATATCCAATGATGTAAATAGCAAAAGCAGCAAGGTCCACTATTTGGAAGCAGCAATATTCATATTTAAAAGTAAGATATTTCTTTACACACGTTAATAAAAGAAAAACTAAACTGAAAAAATTGTATTTAAAAATATATTTTCAATAAGATACGTGTAATGATAAGTGTTTTGTTATCATTACAGAAACACTCTAGAATGATATTGCTACCTTTGTTTTTATACCCCTCAAATATATTTATATCAAATGAGAATAAAATGTTTTATTTTATTTTACAGATAAGTTGTTTTGTGGTTGCATGGCAAATCATCAAAGAAATTAATTAAATTAGCGATAAGACTAAAATCAAATTTGAGTGGGTTGTCTTACAACGGCAATAATTCCGCGCAGTTTGTCAGCTTCCACCGCCGCCTGCGTCCGGACTTCCAGTCCGCCCCTGCATATATCACATTACATAGAATGCACAGAGCTATTTCGACGACAAGTCACTTTAATTTGTAACACCGAGTAGTAAGCCAGCCAAATGAGCGGGGAATATACGTCACGCTACACGGTGTTCTAGAATGCACTGCAATTAGCATATTTCGTGTGACGTATTGTTATTATCGTTACTGGAGGCGAACGTAATTAATAAGTAAGTCATATAGTTTATTTCATAACAGTTACCACCAATATATCTTAAAGCTCCACGAAGATGTGAAATATTAAACAAATTACTTGATATTATTAAGTATAATATAACTGTTATTTCATTGTTTAATATCGTATCGAGCCAATGTTGAAATTAGTATTTTCGGTAAAATTCAAAACACAAAATAATTTCCAAACTTTTTGGATCTGGTTAAATTTGGTTCGTTAATCTAACTACTGAATCCCGAGCTAAAATTGTGATTACGGAATTTGATTTTGATGATCATTGATTGGGATTCGGGATTTAGAGTAACCTAATCTTTTGTATAATTTAACCTCAATACTTTTATGATGATTTTCAGATCTTGATTTTTTAGAACTTTTCAATTTGTATATATTCATAATTATATTTCATCACACCCTATTTTTATTTTATTTCTTATGATATGCATTTTTATTTTTTAATGAGTTATTATTTATTTTTTCTCTTTTTATATGCATGCATAATCGTTTATGTAATATGTGTGCCTACATGGCGGGCCAGGTTTTGCACACTCAACCTGGAATAATAAATATTATTTTTATGAGCGATATTTCTATGGAAGATAGTGAGTGACTTAACTTAGTGAAACTGTCTTAATAAAAACACAAAAGTTAAAAGGTGATTGATTTTTTAAAAATTTAAATGTGCAATTTTTTTATAATAAATAAATGTCAGAAGCAATAGCAAAGCATTGAGTATTTCATGAATTAATCTCGATCTAATTATTGTGGCGTGAAATTAATCAAAAATATTTTTAGTGCCAGTAATTATTACACAGTAATCCTGGCTAAACTAGGCTTATCATCATTTCCAGGATCCTCAATCCTGATAGGTAAAATTCCAAGAAGCCAACACCATGATACATCAATATCTGATGAAATAATAGGTACAAATAATTTTTATTTTATTTGTTTATTTATGGGAAACTAAGAGTACAAATAAAAATCATGTTACATATGCACAAATGATTCTTCATTAATAATTATTAATTATTAATAGATTATTTGATTCAGTGATGATTATATAACAGAAAATACACAACAATAATCTAATATGGCATTTGATCGAGCTAAAGGATATTCTGGGTTTTAATTATAGCTTGTTGACATTTTGGCCTATTGGGATATTATGTATGCAAATTTCGAAATTTTGTATACCACGTTTTTGGGTATCCGAATTCTGGCTAATGGAATATTTGAATCGGGATTTTGGTTTATGGGATTTTAAGTATCGGGATTTTGGCTTTTGGGTATGATGGTAATCTTGTCCCGAATCTTATATTTTTTGACAAATAATTGTAGGAAAAATCAAAACAAATTTATCTTAGAATATTTTATACTACTCGTATAAGCTCAAATCAGCAGAATAAAAATAAGTTGTGTGGGGTTTATCTTAATTAAATCGTATTTACAAAGTAAAAATAATTAATTAATTCTATTTACTCGATAAATATTTAATCTAGCTTTTATAAATATCGGATTGGATGAGACATTATTTAATAGGATACTTTGAAAGAAAGTTTAATTTTTTCAGGAATGAAATATCTAAGGTAGTGATTTGTAAAAGGAAAAAAGTATTAAAGCCGTTATAAGCTGACACAACAAGTAAAGTTTAAATTGCCTTCGACTCATTTCATTAAAATTATACTGCTTTAAAAATATTTTACGTTAAAAATAAAGCATGTTCTTTAAGTCCGACAAGAAGAATAGTATACTATGCACTGTGTCACTCACTCATTAATTATGCAACTGTCAGTTGGGGTGGTGCAGCTTGTACTATATTAGATTCATTAAGCAAAGCCCAGAAAATAGTATTGAGAGTTCTTCATAAAAAGCCATTTCGTTTTCCTTCAGAAGAACTTTTCAGAGAATGTCACGTCCTGGACATCAATCAAACATATTTACTCAACACTTTAAAATATTTTTTCCGACATAAACAAGATCACCAACAAATAACTCACTCACATTCAACAAGGGCACAGGTGAACTGCAACTATCTTGTACCAAAATTCAAAAAAACTTTTTCACAAAGATTTCACCTCTTCCAAGCACCAAAAACATTCAATACTCTTAACACTAAACTTAAAACATGTAGCCATAGTCTCGCGTATTTTTCTTCTAAAGTGAAACTCTGGCTGCATGAAAAGGGAAGGAAGCATGCCCAAAACCTATTAAAAGCCATCATATAAACTAAATTTAAAATATACTAATCCTACAAGAACATTTACTGTCATCTTTTTAAATACTTTTAATTGTTTTATTTTATTTTATTAATATCCTATTCAGATAATTTTTTTCCTTTGTCTATAATAGAATTAATTAACACCATTATTAAATTGTAAACATTTAATTATTACTATTACTTAATTTTAATTGGCAATAAGATTGATTCACAAATGTTATATAAATAATAAATATTCTTGAACATTATACTACTGGAAGAGCACTGTCTGCTATAATACAGTAAATTACTAGTGTAGCAGGCAGGGGGTCAAATCAATTTAGTGTTTACTTGCTGCCAAGACACTCAGCAACAATGAAAAAAGCTTAGTTTAATTTTGTAAACACTGTAAACATTTGTAATATTGAACATTGAATAAACATTTGAATTTGAAGTATAAAAAAATAAACATGGTCAAAAATTAGGTGTCGTGTCTGAAAATATTTTTTCGTCGCTACAACAGGCGTTGGAGCTCAAATACCGTACCGAAACACATCGAGTAAATTGTATAGATATATTTTAAGCTAGCCGGAAATGGAACCCAGATCCTTCTGTGTAAGAAGTCGGTTTCATACTCACTTTACTACGAGGTCCGCCCCTAACCTAATTCAGTTTTCTAAATATATATGAAAAATTGCCATTGACCTTAAAAAAGAAGAAGTGTTAAAATATTTTTATATTGTTTAATTTTGTGTTCGAGAGGATTTATAGTACCTACCTACTGTGAAAACTAATTAATGTATCCTGGATATGTTTGCACAATTTTCTATTTGAATAATTAAATTAACATTGTTACAGTAATTTATTATGATTAGTTTTCAATTTTACAAAATTCAAGGTACAGTTTTAATAAAAAAATAACTACACTTTGAACGTTCCAAAACGAAACTGTTGATAAAACTGTAGGCTTCGCGATATCACAAAATATAATATAATGTTAGTGATGATGATAATGATTATAATAGTGACGACAATGATAATGGTGATCATGATGATGCCAATAACTACGATGATGATGATGATAAGGATGCTAATAATGATGATGATGACAATGATAACAATTGAATATGTCAATGAAGTTCTAAGTCGTATCTTTACAGGTTTCTAAGGCACGATAACCATTTAAGAAATTCACAAAATAATAAAATTGAGCAAAATTTTCTCCGTAAACTCCAACTCCACCATTTTCTCGTGAAGCAGCTCATTAGACTGGCGGCAGTAAAGCGAGTTAATAAAAAACAAATAAAAAATAACATCGAGACGGTCCTTTATCCGCAGTCTTCCTTCAGAACATTCATAAATCCGTCCCGGCAGCGGGCGGCCCGCTCACCGCGAGCGTCGCGCGAATTTTACGGGAAACTATAAAAAAAACGGGACTCGTAACAGCTCACAACTCGCGTCGCATTTTTGCCTAATCAACAAACTAACGAGCCCCTCAATCTTCCGGAGCGCCACGCACGCGCCGCCACTGCGCTCGAAGCCCAGCCGCTGGAGCCGTGACATTTTTTGACGCCGAACATTAGGGAAGAGCTTAAAGCTCGTTACGCCACAGTTTTTGTCATATTTTTGGAAACAAGGGAGACTTAAACGACTGAAAAAGGATAATCGTATTACTCCGTTATTTCCGTCGTGAATTGCTCGTAAGGGGTGTGGGGTTTTTGGAATCGTAAATTCTTACCACACCCCGACATTAGGATATTTTTGACAGCACGTCTAACGTACTCTCATATAAGTGCACATATTAGATCAAACTAGTTGTGCCCGCGCGGCTTCGCACGCGTATATTTTTAGTACACTGTTTGGATCGTCATAACACTTTCGCGAACCTTCTAGAACATCCTTCTTCGAATTTATCGAATATACAGGACCTTCTAGACACACCGATATACTCCGCTACTCAGTTTAGAACCTTATAGAACTTACGGGAATTTTCTAGAATGTTCTATAGCGGATTTTTCCGGAACCTTCTAGACTTGCCGACACAGTCTGCGAACCCATTCTGGAACAATCTGAAGCATTTGCGGCCTTCTCATAACAAAACAATGCGTTAGAATGCACATTTTCGTCACCCACTCCCACCCACGGTTAGCCACCCCCACCAAACTCGCACATTTTCAAAGAGACACCGAGGGCTGTCTACCACCATAACCACCAGGGGGTGGTAGTATCTGGTTGTGAAGAAAACTTGGCGGATAGGGAAACACGGGTTTCTTTATATATATATATATATATATATATATATATATTGATTAAGATTAATACTGATCAATTCTCGGAATGCAAAGTGAATCTTTTCCTAAATATGGTGAGTAAGTCTTATTTTTCTTAAATAATATTTACTCACTTTTCACAGTTCGATTAAGTGCGAAGTATGCGCGAACTGCGTGACGACGCCCAGGGTGGCCAGTTGTGAACTGCGACGCGACAGATATCGATCGAAGTACATAACGTTGCATAGGCGTTGCAAATAAGCGATTAATACTGCGTACAAGAATTGAATATTCTACAAGTGATAAATAAGTGTTACCCAGCGATAAAAAGCATTAATATTGCGAAACAGTTTATATTAAAATTTTCTGAAATCTGATTTTCATAAAAAAAAGTATCCTGGTGTAGTTTGAGTGCCCCGATGTCAAAACTGAAATCAAAATTTGGAGGTCGTAAGTATTTAAAAAGTTATTTATTACACTTTAAAATTTGAAAATTTACTTATACATTTCGACATTTGAGTTGTTTAATTTACGAATAGATCGTAGATATTCTGGTGTATTTGAGTACCCTGATTTCAAAAATTAAATCAAATCGTTTTGATTGCAACTATTTAATGTTTCTTACATTTTTAAGTTTAAAATTATTTAACAACTTTTTGATATTTCAAATGCACTCTCCATAGACAACATTACTTTACGCAAATTATAGATGAGACAAAAAAATGAATATTTTATTTTTCTTTTAATTAGACAAATTGAAAATTTTTGCCTTTTCCGAGAATACGGAGGCACATCGGTACGAAAATATACATTCATATTGAAAATATATTTTATAGTTATAAGGAAATAGGCACAAAATTATCAATTTAAAAAAAATGATTTATAAAAAATGATAATTTTTATAAAACATGCTTTTTGCCAAATCTATGTAATTATTATTGCATCATGTTTTTTTATTAATTATGGTTCACACCTTGCTAGAATTATTAATGATTTTTAACAAAAAAGAAACTTTTCGAAAAATTGACTATGGTTCGCGTCATATATATTATAGATAAAATTATTAAAATGTCAAAACGCATGGAAAATTTTCAAATTACGCAAGGTTACTTTTTTTTAAGAAAACCAGAGTGAGGCCATAAAGTAAAGTAATACCCAATATTTTAATAAAATGTTATTTTCCAAGTGTTTTAAAAATTATTTAATTTAAAAAAAAAAGTTAATTTTTGAGTACACAAAAAGAATATAAAATACTATATTTTATACATAATACACTCATACATTTTCTAGAAAAGAGTAGAGAGGTTAGTGGGAGCCGTATTACCTATGTCATTGTATAATTTTATACAAGTTGTGATGTAATTGTCGGCGGCCTAACCAAATAGCAGCGCTGAACGGACTGTCCAAAGCTAATATTAGAATTTATAATAACACCCACTTACCGGGCAGGACGTAAATAAATGAAGACCGAATAAGGGATGCGCTTAGGGGTGTAGGGGAAACGTACAAATATAAATACACCTGTATTTTCCATTTCCTGTACTCATTTGTTACAAGTGCATTTTAATTTTTTAACAAATGGTTATTGGGTCATTACTCATAAAAAGTCCTAGAATATTGAAGTACAAATATTTTATAGAAATAATCTAAGAATTGTACACATTATACGTTATGTTTACTGCTTTCGACACGGTAATACAAGCCAATACGTAACCACAATATCATATCAGCCCTGATGATGGACCCTGCAGTGAAATCCGCAACTTCGGCCAGAAAGGTCGTAAAAACACGACATAATGGGGGTAATCCCCAGAAAACACAAACCAGAAGTTTTTTAATATTTCGGTTTCTAAAGGAGTTAAGAAGTATATATCAAGGTTGCCTTTTCTGGATTATACCTCGTTGTAGTGACTGACCATTTATTAATTAATTATATTAAGTTATTATGTGGCTTGTTTGAGGTTGGACATCTTGCATTCGACTTGGAATTCCAAATTCAAATTAATGTCATATTACAACTATGACATTATTTTTTACTCCCTTTCTTTTAACTCGTAGCGTCTGCTTGTCTACTTGTCGTCTTGTCTGCTTATCTGACGAAAAACTTTGGATCTATTTTTAACCCTTTTCCTGTGATCCAATCGAGCTGAAACTTTGCAAGCAGACTTATGGCGACGATCAAGAAGATTTATCAAATTTTCGTTGAAAAAAATTAATAATTATAGTATAATTTCGGATTTTTAAAAATTTTAATGGTTTTTTCAAATTGGAATCATTACCAAAGTTTGATTACTAGCAACGGCGCGGCGGCCCGACAACGTCGCGGAATGTTTTCTAAATTTGAATTACTCCGTCGGTATACAAGTATACATAATAGGTACTTCACTATGAATTTCGAAAATCTAAATTGACTGACAAATATTTTTAGAATTTAATCTTCAAAGCATGAAGTGTCTTATCAAAGCTCAAAACATTTGACATTTTAGAAATATATTAAATTACTGTAAGTTTAGTGTTATGTTATATGTTTTAATTCGTCTTTAATTGTTGTTATATTTTACAAAGAAAGGGAGTATAATAAAAACTTGATTTTTATGGGTTAGTTTTTTCTCTTTGATATCGTCGTGTTTGCGACCGTGGAGAAAATGAAAATTCTCATTTTTTTAAAATACGATCATAGTGGCACTAACACTGCACAGACGATACGCAACATCAATGACGTGTATGAACCAGGTACCGCAAATGAACGCACGATGCGTTTTTGGTTAGAGCGATTCCATTCTGGAAATTTCGATCTCAGCAACGTCCCGTGGACAACCGGAGACTACAGTCCATAGACACGAATTGAAAGCTATTGCGGAAGTGCATTTATCTCAAACCACGTCAAAATCTTCGGAAGTTTAAAAAGTCCAGAAATGAAGATATTATTAATTGATAAATAATAAATGATGGTTTGTATCAAAATATTTGAATACTAGCTGTTCGTACCCGGAGTTGTCCGGGTTTATGATTTAGCTCAAAATAAGTTTGTTGGGGGAAACAAAGGTTCCATTGTTTTGCAAAGTTAAAAACATTTGAGTCAAATCGATCAAACGGTGTAGATTTGTATAGAAAATTACCCGCGCGGCTTTGCACGCGTAGTTTTTAGTAACTTTTAGTCATATTTTATCAATTTATCTATTAACCTTAACATGTAGATATATATTGTCGCCGGTTTTTTTACAGATGTTTTTGTGTTCAACACTTCTCTATAGAAAGTATTTAAATATCTCTTATCGTTAAAGCAGCGTTCGTAAAAAGCTCGACCGTTTTTTCGTCGAATTTAGTTGTAAAATATGTCACTACGAAAAACCCTTTTATTTTAACGGGATTACATATATGCTATGTCCACCGTGAAAATCCATTTTGAATATTGGTGAAAGAATTTTTGAAATCGGATTAGTAGTTTTGGGAGTCACCCTCCTACATACAAACATACAAACTTTATATATTAGTATAGACTAGCTGTAACCAGTCAAAAATGACGGAACATTGGTTAGCATCTTTGCTAAGCCTCGGTATATATTTATAGCATCTACGGAGAGGCGGCCGTAGCCACATGCGTTAATCGACCGGTTCGGGTTTGGTGGCCCGTTGGTGAACCCCGTTCAAACGCCCATCTCCGGCCGTTTTTTTAGACCTGAATTCGACCGAAATTACGGACGTTACACGAAGTTATGTGGACAGACAGACGGACGGATGGAAAGATAACAATACACAGATGTAAAAGTTTACGTGTTCAGCCATTTTTTGAGAATTTATATAACAAACAAATCTTTAACCATATTGATAACTTAAGGATAGGCTACTGAAATTCACGGTAATCTACACAAAACAATAATCAAACAAATCGCCTATGCAGTCTACTGAATAATATACATTTTTTGCATTATACAGATTTTCCGGAAATTTCGTATATTGCCTTCAAAGCTTTGCCGGTAACAATTGCACAGAACACCGTGTATACGAGGTGCATGCTATGCCGTAGTGAACATGTAAATAATTTCCGGTGCGGACGCGGACGCTAAGAATGACTGCTGTTTTGTAAATCATTTAACATGTCTACTAATAAAATATTTATTCAATGAGGGGTGGAACAATAAATGGGGTGAATGACACAGGCAACGTTCTGACAATGGTCGATTTGTAAATGTCCATTTAATAAGTTCGCGTGTCATTGTTCTAAAGCCATGAGATCTAGAATGCTGCAATTTTGCAGGTGGGGAAGGCAGGCAGGAAGCGAACAGTCCCATCGGTATTTAATGGGGTATTTTGCTCGGAGTGCTCGCGTTAACGATAAACTTCACTGATGAGAAACACAGAATTTGGCAGTTGTTACTGTTGTTTACTGTATTGATTGGAAGTATAGTATAAAAAACTAACCCATAAAAAAACAAGTTAATATTATTATACTCCCTTTCTTTGTAAAATATAACAACACTTAAAGACGAATTAAAACATATAACATAACACTAAACTTACAGTAATTTAATATATTTCTAAAATGTCAGATGTTTAGAGCTTTGATAAGACACTTCATGCTTTGAAGATTAAATTGTAAAAACATTTGTCAGTCAATTTAGATTTTCGACATTCGAAGTACCTACTACGTATACCGACGGAGTAATTCAAATTTAGAAAATATTCCGCGACGTTATCGGGCCGCCGTTGCCAGTAATCAAACTTTTGTAACGATTCCAATTTGAAAAACTATTAAAAATTTTAAAAATACAAAATTATATTATAATTATTATTATTTTTTAACGAAAATTTGATAGATCTTCTTGATCGTCGCCATGAGTCTGCTTGCAAAGTTTCAGCTCTATTGGATCACGGAAAAAGGGTCAAAAATTGATCCAAAGTTTTTTCGACGGCAAGCCGACAAGCAAGCAAGCAGACGTCACGAGTTAATATAAAGGGAGTAAATATACGTAACGCTTGTTTAAATATAACAGTATTATGTTTTAACAGTGAAGTAAGGGCCAGTTGTTTGATCAGTGGCTGGGTAATAGTTAAGAAAAAAGCATAGATATTTGAATTTTCACAAAATTTTCCAATCAAAACACCCGTTTTCGTAAAAATCTATGCTTTTTGCTTAACTATTACTCTAACTCCTAATCAAACAACTGCCCCTTGACATTAGTACGGAATTGATTTTTAAGGGAGTACGCACGCAAATCCTTTGGTAATTTTTACGAATCTTTTATGTTATATTGATTACATGATTCTCAATATTAACATTGCATGTATTTTTAATGTGTGAAAATATAATTAATTAAATATCTGAGAAAATAAGTATGAGGGTGGCAAAACCTATGATTTAAGGTGACGTTTGTTTGATGTTCGTTTGAACAGAAATTTCTCGAAAGTGTTACCCATTGATAATAAAGAATTTAGGTATATACGAGTGATTAAGTACGAAACGGCGTGTTAAATAAAAGCGTATTTTCATTTAATTCATTTATTTATTTAATTTATTTATTTCTATTAAATTCATATATTAAACTTAGGTTGGACTGTGCCTGACCCACTAGAAATATCTGTGTTGAGACAGGCATAGTTACAATAGTATGTATTTATTTTTATTTTTATTTATTAGAGACACTAACAGGATAAATAGGTACATGATACTCTAATAATAAAACATTATAAATGAAGACTATGCCCATTATCCCAATTAAAAGTGTCTACGGCACGCTCTACTAACATGTATTTTTGCATTTAAATATATTTATATGTACATTTATGTGTATTGTGTATTTAGTGTTTGAATGTAGTGCGCTGAGTATTATTAAATAATTGAGTTAATGAATCTATACGTTTAGGTCATCGTTTAGAAAATGGATGTTGTATATGAGTGAGTTTTTGAACGATGATAATGTATCTGCAAGAATATCAGCATCAATGTTAGGGTCAGCACAATACATATTATATGTGCGACACAACCTTGTGATGGGAGAAAAGTAACCAACATTATTAGTGTGCCGGCTTAAAATAGTGTATAGATATATGGTAGAATAATTATTATGTTAAGTGACTGCCCATTATAATTTATTAATCACTAATTGATAAAACACATAATAATTTTTCAGTGTTTTTATATGTCTTCCAAAGCAACGAGCCGTTACAGTAAAGCGGCAATGTAAGCAATCATTGCCTTTGACGGTATTACGCAAATATTTAAGGGGGTAAATTAAATAGGGAGTATTGGCCGTATATGGTAGACAAAATTCTACCCTTTGAATATGACACTAGAAAATATTCTCGGAAGGATTCCAGTCACGGAAAATCGCCGATGGCGCAACTCTTCGAGATTTTTAAGGAGTCGAATATATACTGCAGCTGCTTTGAAGTCAAGAAGATTGCGGTGGGCAGGAAGCGGCGGCAGCTGCGACGTCTCCAGAGAACTCCGAAAGGTTTCAAAGGAAATCCGTCGGGAGCACGGCTCCCAGGATGCCAAATGATGAAACGAAAGGATATATGGAAACACACAATGCGTTTGAAAATCCTTTGCCGAAAAACCGCATCTAAACAACACGGAGGGATGACTGTGCGGCCGACCAAGGATCTGAATAATATTTAGAGCTAGAAGGAATAATACAGAATTTAATCAATAAAAAAATACAAATTTTTAGAGAGACACTAATGAGACTATAAAAGTTTCCCGTAGGCGAAGAGGATAGATTACCACCGTCTTCTGTCTTGGAATGCAGCTCTCCCTTCATCTACATTCATACATCTTCAGATGCAAGCTAGCCGATATTTGAGGCTTCTAACAACCATCTTACAGTATCTGGTTAACTTGGTCATGCGACGATTCGAAGACATTTATCGCCGCAGCATCGCGTTTCTAATATTCAATTCAATATCCAAACATTATTGAGCACCTTTAAGATTGGTACTCGATTCAACATGGTATACAATTAGGGAGGAGGCATGAATAAATGGTTCGCGTGTTAGATAAGCCCTGCTCTTACAATATGTAGTATTTCTGACGGGCCAGGGAGAGGCGGTGGTGGCTGTGTCGTACAGCTGCTAACATTAATTTCAAGTGCATTTCGTGATCTCGCATTTATGCTACATGCTGCTTTCCGCTACACGGATTCCCGCTACAATGCGCACCTTGCGCGTGCGCAACTTCCGTTATAATAAAAATTTTACCCCCAATGCGCCAAAAGAAGGTAACTTCATAACGAATACAAATTAACATTAAATTACAATAATGCTTTAGCTCATCACTACATTTTTTTCGAAATATCATGGTCATGTTTGAAAAAAGTGAATTGAATTTTCTGGTGGTTGCTTGTGAGACTGTCTGCAATAGGCAGTATTTCATTCAAATTTACCTAAAAACACAATAAAGAAAAAGTGAAAAATATGGTAACATCAAAATGAAAGTGTGGAAATGTATTCGCGAAAAATTTCCAAATACGAAGATCATGAAGACAGCGCTATTCGTGAGTTCGCCCGAATTTAATTTAAATTTATACGCGAGTATATGTGTACGCATGTGTAAACAGGAATGCCAGTGATAAATGTGATGTAATTTAGAATATCGAGTTTCTCATACTTAAGAGCGAGCAAAAAAATACTGAAAACATGACGCAAAAACGCAATTTGTTATGACGGAAGTCCCATTTTCAAATTCCGAACGATTTGTCAACCGCCCGCGCCGCGTGCCATCTCGCGACGAACACAAATAGCGAGAATATCTTCATGGGCGGCAACATTGAAAAAAATAAGTAAAATTAAGATGATATTGAAAAGAGATAAACGTTGATCATTTGAAACTAATGTGAATTTTGTAATAATATTTTTATATGTACCTACATATATTCTGAGTACACAATTACTTGATTTTATCCAGAGAGGGATAATTAATTAATTAAACTATTTATATGGGAAACGTGTGTGGAAGTATTTTTTGTGGTGGTTCAGAGCCTATGACTTATATGAGCTGGCTCAGGTAATTGTATGTAATGAAACTGACTGCTCTTATCGAAACTTAAATAGTGATAAAATAGCTAAACGTGTGTGCAGTATTATAAAAAGTTTAAGTGTCAATTAAAATAATACATATGAAGGTATAAAAGCAAGGGCAGCAATATCCTACTGAGGTGTTTTTCAGACAAATACGAAAAACCTATACCTGACTACTTTGATTTATCTAGAATCTATTTCTACGGAATTTCTCTGGAATCTATGAAACCTACATATTGTTTGGAAATAAGTTTTTAAAAACAAATGCCACCTCAGTTTTTCTTTTATATACGTGTACCTATAAATTAATATTTTTCTTTTATAAATGGAAAATTATGCTTTTCCCATTCACATTATTGGATATTGCTGTCTTTCTTCTTCTTCTTTTAGTGTCCTATCCGTTCAATGTACGTTGGCTATCATGTTTGCTATTAGAATATTGTTTACTACGTCTTACTTGCTGTCTTTGCTGTGATGTTTCATTCTAAAATCGACATCAACTCACTTTAGTATGAACCGGCCACATTGTCACGTGACACATTCTTGGGGGTTGTGACTGAAGTATATATTGCTGCTTTTGCTTTTTACACTACGATGATATTGCTGTCTTTGCTTTTAATGGTGATTTGGAAACATGTTTTAGGAAGAGATAGAGCTAAATTTCCTATAAAATCTCGAATTTAAAACATTGCAAGTAAATAGTAAAATAACATTTAAAATATTTTTTAATTTTTTGTATATTGTTACCTACACTTTTATATCCCTCATTCTATCAAATGACAAAAACCGATCATTTTAACTAATTATGTTATATTCTGATGACTTTTATTATTGAAAAGGATTATTATAATAATTTGTACAAAGGAAATCAATGTTAACCATTTATAGTAGTGAATTATATTTAAATTGATTCAATTTTTTGGATATTGCTGCTATTGTTTTAATACTCTTTGCATATAAAAGTTGTCAAATTAAGTTGTTAGATTAATAATAGAGAGAAAGTAAACCAAGCGAGTTGAATCAAAAACAAGTGTTTTGTTAAGTTATAAAAAAGATTTCTCATAGATTAGAAACTATTTTTTATGTGGGAAAGTATTGAAACCTTTTTTTGCGTGATCATGGGACTTACGACACAGCCTACGAACATTCAAAGAAAGGCTTTCATACTTGCTTTCCCATATATTTACTAATGCTTACTTTTTATGTTAATAATTATTACTTTAATACATTTTTCACTTCGCACCATGTCTTTCGTACTCTGTATGCCTTATTTATTTGAATAATCCTTGCTACCTTATTTCTTGTTATATCTTAACTTTTATGTACCTGCATGTGATAATTTCTATTTATATATTTGAAACATCTTATATATCTGTATATCGCATGAATGATAATTTAATGTATGTATTATTATATGGAATGGGACTGCTCAAACCTCCCCACATACTGGAATAAAGTTTTATTTATTTTTATAATCAATAGAAATAAACTTTGTTTTCACCACGTTTTTTATTGAAAATATCAACATGTTTCAGAGCCCATTATTTATTTATTTATTTAATAATGTCCTCTGGGGAAAAAATCCAGTATCGTGTTCTTGAAAAATTTGAGCATACTCAAAATATTCCATCAAGTGTTTTCTTTCCGTACGCGTGTATCTTGAATTATTATAGAGCCTTTTTGTTTGTTACACGGGTTTTATCAACTCGCCGTCTTTTTCGAGCCGAACCTATTAATTTACGGCGCTGTCACATTCGCGTTCTTCACCATTTTGTACCGGCGCGCATTAATAATATTGGTTTTTGTATTATGATAAAAACCGCGGGAACAGAATGGCCGGAAGAAATTTATTGCTTAGCCATTTAAATACGAAGCATTATCAGAAATGTATCCATTCGGAAATAAAGGAGCGTGACGAGACGCTTTAGCGAACAATGCGCCCCCCGTTATTTTGTTTGCTTTTTTCGTTTATTTTTATTTCATGTCTTTCTTCTTATTTCATAACCGAGACGTATTTTAAACCGTCGGAATGAACAAACGGAGGTTTGAATTATTTCCGAGGTTTGGGAGAAAGACCCGCAGAGACAAAGGGAAGAAGTAATAGCACGTATTATAGTGAAGTATTATACAGGAAGATGGAAATATAAAGTATTCATCATCATCACTTTTAAAGCCTCGCTGCACTGTTTCAACGCTCAACAATTAATTCAACCACAAAGTTTTTTCCTTATAATCACGTTTAAGGCTAAAAATCGGCCAATTTTGTAACTAACCATCACGCCGTTTCCCCACGGAGAGAGGCAAACAGGATAGAGCGCCACACTCTTTTGTCTGACACGCAAATCTCGCCTCACCCACACTCATGCATCTTCGCATGGAAGCTCCACGATTATTGAGGTTAATCTGGTAATGCCACGCCTTCCGCGGTCGCCCTATGTTTCTAGCGGCGTCAACACTTGCTTCATATATCTTTTTTACCATTATTTTCCTAATTTATTTGCTCAATATGCCTTTATTTTACATTAAAAAAAAAAAGTAACAGATTTTGATAATACGATTTTTCACATTTTTCATCGTAATATTGATTTTTAACGATAAACATTGTAATAAAATTCCAAGTCGCGTTTGAAAATCTTTATAAATACCATTTTGATTAATCAATATATTATATATAGGTATTATATTAAGGATGTCCATTGTAGGTTTGGAAATCTTTTATAGGGCTTACGACCTACCACATGGCTGGCCTAAGTGATCATTTTGCGTAATGAAACGTTAACCAATGCCACCTGTTTGACTACCATGTCCATCAAATTTTTGATAGTTGTGTATATGACGATGATCCACGTATGACTTTGTTACGGCAAACTGTGCTTAACATTTTTCTTCCTTCTGGAGACAAAATCCAGTATTGTGTTCTAAAAAAAATTAAACATACCTACAAAAAATATTCTTAATATCATATTGATTTTTTTATGACTTTATATCCGAACGACCAAAAATTCTCGGTTTAAGATTTAGTAGGAGTTTGTCACCCAATTTTCTGAATAGAAAATAAATGTGTGTTATGCGTTTCTTTATTTATGAGTGATGGAACCTCAAAGGGTTGAAGGTAAGAAAAACAAAAGAAATTCTTTAAAACAAGAGCCCATTAATTTATACTTCGTGCATCGACCAAATACCAATTGATTAGTTAGACCTAATCGCTTAAATTTTTGGCAAGGGTTTAAAAAGAGAACGGTTTTTATGCAGGCTTCGTTGAGGTTTTTTAGAAGGGCTCTGAATATAATACGCCAGAGGCGTAGTTTGAAGCATAAACTTTTTTTTTTTTATATAATATTAGATATAGAAGAAATTACATTCAATATTTCATATTATATATTATATAAATTACAAATTAATAATTAATTTCCCAAAAAGAGACTTTAGTGCTTGGGGAGGGATAGTAGTTTGTATAAATTTATATACTATTTATTTATTTATTTTGTTTTAGGGAAAATTAACAGCAAAACAACAATCTTAAAAATATGAAATAATGGTTTTTACAATTATGCCAATTATAAAATTTCCACTGAATATAAAAATTAACTTTAATTTACTTTAATAGCGAGTGGAGAGGGTGGAAGGAAATATGTAATATATAATAAGGTATATAATTTAGGAAGTAACCAATGAAAGATCAAGTGGCTAAAACTATAGAAACAAGCTATTATTATAGTACTCAATTTTAATTCCATTTCTTGTATGCCACCTAGTGAATAAGTAATAGTAAATAAGTTTTTTCTTTTCTAGCAGTAAGTTGTTTTGTAAGACAATAATTTTTCCGTGTAAAGCGCCCTTGAGGTGAGTATTCGCGAAAACGGCGCTATATAAGTTATCCAATTATTATTATTAAGGGCCTAATGTATTTGGTAAAGATTATAAAATTATCTTTAAATACAGTGTTTAAAAATATAAAAAATATCTACATTTTTAATGCAACTTAAGTACTTGTGTGTCTCCTGGAGTATGTCACGAACCTATGACCATTTGATAAATAAACAAGTAAGTGTCTTTCGCATAAAACCGTTAAGCCGCCCTTTCTATTTATTGTTCAGCACGAGGATTGCATGTAGAGCGCCCTCGCAGCTCAGTGGGTACGATACTGGCTTCTCACACTGAGGGTTCCGGGTTCGATTCCCGATGAGGTCATAATATAAAATATATGATTTACAAAAACTTGGCTGTTTTGTGACATATTTTCACTTCTGTAATTATGACCCGTTGAAGCACAAAAAAATAATTTTGCATAATAAACAAATATTACTCATTTTCTGTTGATAGTGATGTATTAGTGAGAATGTGCCGAGCTCACAAGGACTTGTTCACCGATATTGATATCTGAATTTTGTCTCCATATGAACTAAGAATCCACGTGAATATTATTCTGCGTCGCAATAGTTAAATAATATACAAATATGTACATAATGCTCTGCGACGCAAGATATAAAGTTTCACTTGGGTATCTTATTATGTATTTGTTTACTACTGAAACTTATTTCATTATGCTATTATTTAATTATATTAATTCTACTGTTATTCTATTGTTACTGTTTTTGTCTTCTATTTATTTGTTCTTCTTATCGTTATATATATTTCAAATGTGAATGTTGTTAATAAAATATTCTTTACGAAATATGTTAGAACAGGTTAACATGTTTGATTCCGATTACTCATGCTCTTATACATTCATATACATTATTAACTGTTTACTTCAGAATAAATAAATAAAACAATAAAAAAAATACAGGATGAAACAGAATAAATCCTCAATTTCTGGTTTAATTATGAGTCGAAAATGTTTAAGCAAGCATGACCTAATATAAATAGTTATGGAGATATGCAATATCAAAGTTTCAATTTTTTCAATTTTTCTAATTTATTTTTGTAATAAGTTTAACTATCATAGCAGTAACTATATCAATTACGAAAAATTCATTGGAAAAGTTACTGTAACGATAGCGCAACCTTTTGCAAAAAATAAATCACAAAATATTGAGAAAAAATGCAAATATTGATGTCGCGTATCTCCATAACTACTGATATTAGGTCATGGTTGCTTGAACATTTTCGACTCATAATCAAGACAGGAATGCACCTGTAAAGTATTGTAAACTAGCTCTGTTATACCGTTGTATTTATTTTAATTTTATTTATCATGGCAGTTAAGACGAAATAACGGCACGCTTAAGTAACTGAAACGTTTAGATATTTTACTGCGCTGTGAAATATTTAAATGGTACATTAAACGGTAAAATATTATATAAACGCTCTTCCATTCCACGCCAATGACATCCGCGCGGTGGCCATTTTGCCTTCGCCGTACGATGCTTGGTTTGATATAAATAAATGCTCGGAATTATTATGAAAAGGCGGGAATTTGTCTTCTCCACTTGGGTGGCATGGCGGGCGAGCGCCCTGTCCGAGCTGCATTCGCCAAGGTCTAACCCTCGGCGGGCGAACAGATACGCCGCGAAATATTCCGCGTTCTGTTTCGGAATCCGGGATCATATTGTCGCAAAATGTTTGCCCGAGAGGTTCTGGAAAGTTCGGAAACGTATCTTGGAGGGATTTATTCGGGTGTGGAAATTGCCAGGATGTCAATCCTGTTATTTTGACGGAGATCATAAACTGTCAAAGATATTGTGACTCATTTCTGGATTAGGTAAAAAGTGGATTATTGGCTGTTCCATTCCACCATTCGCCACTTTCGACAATGGAATGAGATATTACTTATAAAAGGTGTGATATTTAAAATATCCAGAAAGATAATTGAATAAAACAACAAAATTTCTGAATATTTAAAAGAATTTCCTTACTTTATATGTAAATAAAAATAGCAGTCGTGTTAAAGAATGAAATTAATAGCTATATTATAAAAAACCAAAAAACTGAATAATACCAAAATAAATAAATATGTTATACGAAAAATTAATTAATATACATGTGCAATCAATAATCAAAGAAAAATATTTTAGGAAAGACAGAAAACATTTGCAATGTTTAGAAAATGCTTTACAGACAAAAGTTAGTTGAACTGTGTGAAAAACAACGTTTCTATATATTTGTAGGTATATTTAACTAACCTGCATAAGTAGTAAAATATATTTATACTTCACCTGTCGATGAGAGGTTCTGTTACTCTCGAAACTTAAGTAGTATAATATTTAAAAAAATCATTAAACTCAGGAATAGGTAACATAGTTATGATTATCATCATGAATAATCTCTACAAAGTTAATGCCAAATCCATCAATAATTTATGAGTTAGTTAAAAAGTAAGATGGAAAGAAAACGGAATGATGAAATTTTGGACGAATTTTTACAAAGAATTACAGTGATTAATTAATTAAAGGAAAGGTGAAAAAAATAACAGAATGGCCGAAGAAATTTCATTAAATAAGAATATTAATAAATATGGCACTGTACTATGGATCCCTAACTATATTAATCTATTGAGATAGTGAAATGAAGCAGATGCTGTAGGTACTGATAAGTAAAATACCTGGTAGGAGCACAACTACAGGGACAGGGAAATGTCCCTTAAAATAACATCACTACAACAAGAACTCTCCAATATTGCTTAGTTGGATTTGACAGGGCTCACTTTTAAACCGAAAATGTATTGTTTAGTGGTTGAAATCGTTATGATCCAGTCAAGTTCAGAAAAGTCACGTTCGGACCTGAGATCGTGCAATCTTTGCATGAAAAATATGTTTTGCAGTCATGATCTCAAACTCGGATTACGAATGCAAATGGTCAGATGCTATGTTCTCGCGATATTCTTTATGGAATGGAAGATTTACAGAAGAATACTAAAAATAAGCTGGATGGACAGAGTTATGTATGAAGATATAGAAACATAAGTGATAGAAATAATAATAATTCGAATACTTCAGTCTCGGACATGTGTCCATCTTCTAGAAAACATCCAGAAAAGTATGAGATTTTTCAATGCATCTCACAATGCAAGAAAAAATTACAGGAAGACGGGCCCCTGGATGAAGGAGAAAATCATAACAAATCTAAGTCAACTGTCCTCTGCAGAGATATTCTGTGCTGCAATAAATAAAGTGATGCCAGACTGAGCCAACGTTTTTTGACCCTACAGGGTACAAGAAGAAGAAGAAGAATAAGAAGAAGAAGATGTTCGGACTACTCCACAAACACATCGTGACCTTGGAAGTCATGCGCTTTATATCGCACAAATTGCACTTTTAATATCTCCTTAATCGAATTGATTATCTCAATTTCATTATTACATTATTAGCTTGTATTACCTACATCTTTACTTTAGGTATACATTAATGTATGTTCACAAGGTTTTTTATATTAGTTAAAATAAATATATATAAAACGAATCTAAAAATTACAAATAAATATATAGCATGGCAGAGTCGCTTAAGCAACGGTTATATTTATCGTTCCACGGACGTCTGTCGACAAATTATGATGACAGATCATTACCTCAAGCTTCAGATTCCAATTCAAGAACATTTTTAATGCAGAAAACGAAGGAAATATTACTTTTCTTTAATATTTTATGAAATGATTAAATACAGCAATAAATTATTATAAATTTGACAATAAAAATAATGGATAATATATTAAAATGCAATAAATAAATAAGTATGGAAAATACAAAAGAAAAACCAAAGAGAAGGTTGGAAGCCAGATATTTTAATTTCATTTTTGTTGAACGTATAAATTAAAAATATTTTTTGTGAAAAAATCTACTGCATATGGTCCGGGCGTTTTGGTTTTCTTTTTAAAGTTTAAAAACGTGTGAAAATTTCGTTGCATAGATGCAGCGATGTCCGTGTAGAAAAATATTTTAAGATACGTTCATGGATCGTATTTACTAAAAAATAGATTAAAAATTACTTATTTAGATATTTTATATAAAAAAAACCGTTAGAACATCCACACATTTTCAAATTTTAAATGATCTATATATGATAAAATCTGAGAATTTTTAGTTTTTTTTAATGGACTACCTAGAGACATCTGTAGTCTTAATTAATTAATTAATCATTAATTAATGAATCATCTCTCT
>JADDOH010007520.1:0-33827 GCA_016648135.1 Agrypnia vestita
ACCGTCTGTTTCTAAGCGATCTCGATCCTTCGCCGATCTCAACAAATCCTTAATTTTTGAGTTGGTACCAAAAACTGTCTTAATGTCTCTTTTTACTGAACAAAAACTGACTTAGGCCCGGTTGCGCCATCTAAAGTAAAGGTAAAGTTTTAGTAAAAAAGTTACTTGAGTAACGTTTTTTACTAAAACTGGTTGCGCCATCTATGGTAAAAATATTTAACTCGCCGAAGTACATACATCTGAGTAACTTTTTTTTACTCTCCAAGATAGATGGGTAAAGGTAAAAACGTTGGTAAAAAAATGGCCGTCCTCTCACAGCTGATTTGAAAATGTGACATTTATCCATATAGGTACTTGTCATTTGAATTTTGTCGCTGTCATTTTCGTATTGTAATTTGTAAATATTAAAATGAATCTTTTAATTTCGCGTTATTTTAGCGATGGTTTGACGTTTGTTTGGTTTGTTTTATAGAATAAAGTGGTTTGTTTGAACTGGTTTTGAACCGCAAAAGTACGTATTGCCAGTGGTGAAAAACTGAAATAAATCAAATTCCATAGACAAATGCGGTATTTGAGGTTTATTCCGCTTGGCACCCTATTAGCCTTATGATTGGTTTGACAGCGGTAAAAAAGCTGTTTGTGCAACCCGAAATCGAGTTTACTCTGATCTGAGGGTAAAAAAAGTTACTCCGGTCAATGTTACTCGAACCAAATTTACTTCTGCTGGCGCAACCGAGCCTAAATGTCAACACGGCATAATACCCCAGTAAACACAAACTTGAAGATTCTGAGTGGCCGTGAAAACCTAAGAACATATATACACATGTACATAAATATAATGTTCATATATTTAATTGTAATATAATTTTTAATGCGAGAGATTGAGGATGGCCACATTGAACCTTTTTCAAAACTTTGGCAACTCCATGTTACCTGGCCCAGTAGCGAGTACCTTTATTATCGGAACTATACTTCTAATTCATTTTTATGAATAAGAAGTATAGTTCCTTGTTAATGACATGCTAAGTATTAATCATTATTACGGTTATCATATTTTTACGATGATTCATTGTCGTTCTTCGGTTTTACCTAGTTCTTTAATGTAGATAAAAAATATCACGATAAAATAATTAATAAAATTAATTTAATTTAACATAGCGGTGTCTATCGTTAAATCTTTGCAGTGTATGCGGATATGTTTTTTTTTTAGTTAAATATTGGGTTTTAGAAGATTCGTATTAATTTACATACCTTACTTACTTACTTACCATCACGCCGTTTCCCCGAGGGGGTAGGCAGAGAGGATAGAGCGCCATACTCTTCTGTCCTGACATACAACTTTCGCTTCGTCTACATTCATACATCTTCGCACGCAAGCTCGACGGTTGTTCAGACTTCTAACAGGACCATCTTCCAGTATCTGGTTAATCTGGTCATGCCACGTCTTCCGTGGTCGCCCTCTTTTTCTGGCGCCGTCAACACTTGCATCATATATCTTTCTTACCATTCTTTCCTCATTCATTCGCTCAACATGCCCAAACCACCTGAGCGACCCTATTTTTATTCTCTGTATTATGCTACGATCAGCTTTACATTTATTCCTAATATCTTCATTCTTTACTCTATCATACATGGATTTACCACACATACGTCTAAGGGACCTCATCTCCACTGCATTCAATCTACTTTCGTTCCTCTTCTGCCAGCTCCAGGCTTCACTTCCATACATTAGTGTCGGTACCAGAACTCCATTATGTACCGCCAGTTTTGCCTCGGTAGACATATTTCTATTAGAAATTATTGCATTCAAAGCACCGTTCACCCTATTCCCGGCAGTCACTCTCCTCTCTATATCTTTCTCAACATTCCCTCTTCTATCGAACATACTTCCCAAGTACACAAACTCATCTACTTGTTCCAAACATTCATTGCCTACTAGTATTTCACACGTTGTCTTACTTTCCTCCTTCTCGAATACCATTACTTTTGACTTCTTTACATTCATAATAAGGTCACTTTCCTTGCATACATCATACATCCTGCTAACTAGACTTTGTAGGTCTTGTTCGCTATTTGCCATTAATACCGCATCATCCGCGTACAGTAAACAGCATACAATCAAATCACTCATTTTCGCTCCTATATTCATACATTCCAGTTCTTTCACACAATAATCCATATACAAGTTGAACAGCCATGGAGACATTACACAACCCTGTTTAACAACACCTTTTGTTATATCAAACCACGGTGTGAAAGATCCATTGATTCTTACACACGCAGTACTCCCCTCGTAAAGGGATGCAACTGCGTCTATAAGTTTACTGTTCACCTTGCATACCTAATTCGCTTTAATTAATTTATGGTTCGACAAATAACGGCAGCATTATCTGCACTCATTATTTGTAAGACAATATTATAATGTAAACAAATTATACTTTATCACATGATTTGATAAAAATTGATATTTTGCATTCTCATTCTTCTTTCCTCATTCATATAAATGTGTACTAGTGATGTAACGAATATTTGCTTTCGCGAATATTCGCATATTTTTGCATATTCGCATTCGCAAAGTTCGAGCGAATGTTTTGCGAATATGAACATCAGATAAACCATAATATTAGGTTAATAAAAAATCCATTAATTTATTATTTTTTTATTATTAGATAAAGTAGCTTAACCTCGTAATCACATTATCAGTCTTCACTTTACTTTATCATTTAGTATTATTTATTTACCATGTACTTCTTACCTTGGGTAATAAAGCTTAAGATTCCAGATCACTACTAAATAGCAATTAACTTCTCATTAACAAAAAATATAATAATGCAATGTAAACAAACAACAACAAATTCTTCTCTGAAACCTTTATCAGTCTTTACATAAGTTTTTAATGTTAGGTAATCATCTTCTTGAACGAAACTAAAAACAAAAATCAAACAAAAACTATATTATTCAATTACAAACTATAAATAATTTATGTTTTATAAGAAAACACTTTAAACAAACAAAAACAAAATTATTCTTTATGCTTCTATTAGATCAACTCGGAAATTCTCGGAACAAGATGCGGAACGGAATGCGCCTCGCGCGAAACTGAGCCGCTAAGCCATTATACATAATTGCGCCAAATTAAAAAAAAAACTCAATATTCGTATTCGCATTCACGAATTCCGGTAGCAGATATTCGCATTCGCATTGCGAATGCCCAAAACCTGTCATTCGTTACATCACTAGTATGTATTGACATACAGTGGCCTCAATCAGATGAGAACCGACTCTTACTGTACCTCCAAAATCTAGGTCCTGGGTCGTCCTCACACAGCTGATTTTAAACTGATGAAACGCATCCATCCACCGCGGGTACTCTCCCAGGTATTTTTCAGCCGAAAATCGTGCAACCGATAATCTTTTTCTAGGATGCCACTTGCATAATGTGGCCGAAAAATTCGGAAAATCTTCCATTATCCATACTTCCATTACCACAACTTTACGGAACTTTGCGAAGCTCGTAATATGCTAGCTCATGCTTAATAAAGCTTATTAAGCGTGAAAACGTTTAACTGGAAAGTAAGTGATTATACTTAGCAATGAGATGAGAACCCATCCAACATACTACGACATTTTTCTTTGAGAGATAATCTACTCATAAATCAATTTTTCCTTTCCAACGCTTCTAAGTAGCTAAGGTAAGATAACTGAATCCATTTTCATTCTATAAATTTATTTGTCATACTGACTAATTTAACATGTCGAGGCCAGTAACTCATCTTTCTCAATCGAACTGGAAAAATGATAGATGACATTTTATTCTAAACCTGCAAAAATATTGTTATAATTTTGTGCTTACACTTATTTATAATTTTCATCGTCAATTGATATTTTTTTTCTGAAATCTCACTGACATGCATGTTTTTCTTTGTTGTTATTATGTTGTAAATAATTTTTGCGTTAATTAAATGATTGCTTGTTGCATTTCATCTCTACGCATTGTTTAGTTAAGTATTATTCATTCGATCCGATTTGTGTTGCATTGGCGTTGAGTCAGAGGGGCGTACCCGCTATCAGCTATCAAAGGGTATAGTGAAATGGCCCGAGTTACGCCTGGTTCATATATTTCCGGGAACCTCGTGCTTCCATATCTCCTCGGTTACTCGCTATTTGGCGACTAGTATCTTATCAGCGCGGTTCGTTTAACGTAATAGTATATAGTGTTTATTTTGTCAGCCATATATCTCGCATCGCGGCGAGTCTGAACAACACGAGATTCAGTAAGGTGTTGCGAAAATACCTCGGAATTCATACTACATGTATTTGCAGCTCACCGATGTTTTATATTCCTGGTGTGGTTAGCGCACACGCGTATCCAAATTCGGCATCGACTTTTCTGATATTGATCACAAGAGCGTTTAAACTGAATGTATAGTTGAAAGTTGAAAACGTTTAAAAGCACGAAACAACAAAAAACTTGAACATCTCATCTCAGAACAAACAAATCCACCGCGTCGACACCAAATTGTTTTCTGTGTATCACATTGAGTCATCTTCGCCAATACATAAGAATGCAGCTTGCTGCACACCACCTTTACCATTTCAAATAAATGGAATTACCAATCGGCTGAGTCCCCACCGAATAGTTACTGTCTATGACTATTAAATAACTTTCTAGTGACATTGCACCTTTACCATTTCAAATAAATGGAATTACCAATCGGCTGAGTCCCCACCGAATAGTTACTGTCTATGACTATTAAATAACTTTCTAGTGACATTGACCAAGCCGACATTTGACAATCCGCCCAGTAAGATACAAAAATGCAAAAAGAAAACGGAGAAAAAAAAATTTAACATAAATGAATTTGCATTATTTTTTATATATTTCATTTAGAATATTAGGTATGTAAATTTTTCTTGTATCCATCGAAAATAAAACATTTGAGTTTAAAAAAATCTTGAAAATTCGTTAAACTTTTTTGTCTCTATTTTATGTTTCTTGTATTTATTACTTTAATCATTACTTACTTATTATTATATATATATTAGATAATATATATATATGTTAAATCGAAGGCTTTCACGGGTACAATATGTGTTAGTTCTAACTACTTTGGGGGTAACCCGCGTCAAATTCTGGTCGTCAGTACCAGTCGTCTGCCGACGTTTCGAACAGATCTCACTGTTCATCTTCAGGGCGCCTTGTCGATGAGCTGCTTCTCCAAAAAGCGTACAACCGTTTGGGTCCGGAGCTCACCGTCAAGTGAGAGTTTGAAAAATTCAGCGTCAGGTGTTTGTGGAGGAGTGGGTTTCTCCAGCGACGCCGTTAATGTGTTTTGCTCGGCTTCTAGTAATCCGTATATTTACTTTATTATCGTCATTATACAATATTGAGAAGGTTGGATTTCCTAATTGCTTCGGTGTTTTCATCGTGATTTCTGGTTTATTATTATTAATATTATTTGTATTAGAAATTTGATTATTATTATTAAGAATGTTACTCCATGCGGTCGGAAGTCGAATGCTATCGTCTCTGTTGTTCATTATATTATTATTTCTTTTATTTATTTCAATTGCCTCTCTGTAGATTCTAAATGTTTCATTATTGAGGCTGGCCGGAGAATCATAAAATAGACTTCGACAAGTCAAAAGTAGTTGCCAGCCTCAATAATGAAACATTTAGAATCTACAGAGAGGCAATTGAAATAAATAAAAGAAATAATAATATAATGAACAACAGAGACGATAGCATTCGACTTCCGACCGCATGGAGTAACATTCTTAATAATAATAATCAAATTTCTAATACAAATAATATTAATAATAATAAACCAGAAATCACGATGAAAACACCGAAGCAATTAGAAAATCCAACCTTCTCAATATTGTATAATGACGATAATAAAGTAAATATACGGGTTACTAGAAGCCGAGCAAAACACATTAACGGCGTCGCTGGAGAAACCCACTCCTCCACAAACACCTGACGCAGAATTTTTCAAACTTTCACTTGGGTGAGCTCCGGACCCAAACGGTTGTACGCTTTTTGGAGAAGCAGCTCATCGACAAGGCGCCCTGAAGATGAACAATGAGATCTGTTCGAAACGTCGGCAGACGACTGGTCCTGACGACCAGAATTTGACGCGGGTTACCCCCAAAGTAGTTAGAACTAACATATATATATATCACTTACTTATTATTACTCGATTGTCTATACATATACTTATTACCTGATGAATATGTACATTTTATCACATAATTCTTTGTAAATGTATAATGTAATGATACTCCTCTCCTACACACGAGTTTATGACACTCATGTAGTAGAGAAACATCCATTCATACGTAACTGTCACTACCTTCTAATCAAAAAAATGTATTTGTAAAAAATAATTAATAAATAAAAAATTGTAATTGGCTAACAAAAAAAAATATGTCAAAAAAATGTATCTTGAAAATTCGTTAAACTTTTTTGTCTCTATTTTATGTTTCTGTTTATGTTTGTCTAATTAATATTATACAGAAATGTTTCATGTTAACCGATGTCCACTGTACGTTAGTTTTAATGGTACATGACATTACGGTCAGTCTTTATTGCTGGTAGGTATTGCATGAGGATGATCACGTTGCTGACTTTTGTATAAAAAATGTGATGACGTTTTCTGTGCATCTAATCTGGGTGCAGCCGTGTAATTCATCGCAACGACCACAATAATGATACTACACAGGTCCCGCCTCGGAGTACTTTGCGTGACCGCAAAAGGTCTGTCATGTTTGCTTAGCAAATCAGCCACCCGACTGAAGGATGCCAGGCTTGTGTTCTTATCATTTATGGTTCGAGATAAGGCGTTTCCGTGTTTCAGGTAACTCGATCACCTCGCCCGCAGTTCAAATAGTCAACCGTTCACCTGTTGACACAAGACCACACATTTATCGTCCAATTCCCACCTGCACCTTGTATTGTTTGCAAAAATGAAGAGTTAAAAGAAAAATCGCCTCTACCCAATTGACAAAAAATTAGTCAGAGCAGAGATTTTGAAATCACTATGCTTTTGATTCAATGATACTCAAACATTCAAATATGTTTAGAACTGTCATCAATTGAATAATTTCGCGTTTTCATTGATAGAGTGAAGAATGAACCAATTAGAAAATAATTTAAAGCTTCTATTGGCGTATTGTATAGGATTAAATAAAGAATATCCGAGGTGATTTGTCATGTTGAACGAATGAATGAGGAGGGAATAATAAGAACAATGTATTGATGTCACCACAAATAAATAAATAAATAAATAAAGGACTCGCATGAGCAGGTAAACCAGAAGATATTTTTTAGAGCTAGAGTGATAGAGAGAGATAGAACTTTATAATGAATAAAAACATAAAAATCGCGGTAACAGCCATGGTATTGGCTTCATTGGAAAGATAATGTTATGCCATTTTTGTTTAAATTGCACCAACACCACGATTTTCGAAATAAATTTGCACAATTTCATCACAATCACAAGTCTGTTCATGGTGAAATGGCAAAACAGACTGAGCACAAATCAGCTGTCAGATTGGCCGCTGCTGGAAAAAGTGTTAACAATTCAAAAAACTAACCTTTAAAACACCCTGTATTTATTTATATTACCTTATTATTTAATATAGGCCATACATTCTTTTATAATCTTTTCATTCTTCACTCTATCAATGAAAATGTTTATCTTTAATAAGTTGAAGATATTTAATTGATAACAGTTCAAAAACATGTTTGTATGTTTGAGTATCATTGAATACTGCATACTGATTTCAAAATAGCTGCTCTGGCCAAAATTTTTAAAAAGTTCTGTTCCTTTAAAAAATATTCGATGGAAGATGGTCCTGTTAAAAGCCCCGACAATTCACGAGCTTGCATGAGAATGTGTATATATATGTATGTATGTATGAAATGGCGTAATGGTGAGTTAGTTAATCGTTTTCAAACACATCACCCTTTATTTTCGTCAATTGAATAGTGGTGGTTTTGCTTTTGTGCCCTTTAAATGTGGATCCACTACTTAAAATTGTGCTGGAGGGGTGGTAGAAAGCACCGACAAAGATATAAGTATGTTTGTAGATACACGAAAAAAATAGAGAATAGTACATTTGAATGTTTAGATTCTAGCCAATTAACCCTCGGCGGGGACCGCTTGCCTTCGTAAATAAATTAAAAGTAAGAGTTGAACCGTGGTGTGGGTTACGGGTACTGTAATACCAAAGCGTACATTCCAGGAAGTCAAATAATAGGTGTTCTTACCTGGTCTTTTTATAAACTTCACTAAAAAACATTCAGTTTACAGCCTAGATGTCGAGTTCTTGGTCCGAAGGTATTTTGTAATTGGATACGCGTGGTTGGTTTTAAAAAGTAAAACGCAGGACGGCGACTTGCCGAAGGGCCTCTAAATCAACTCGCAGCTAGGTAGGCTCAAGAGGTGCGCGCACGGCGCTAGAATCCTGATTCCTTTTAAGGTCGAATTACGGCACGTTGCTCGTACCTTAGTTCGCCCCCTTGCTCGTGTCGAAAAATCCTGTTTACAACTGGTTTGGACGTTGAGGATTCTGTAGTGCCGGTCGTGAGAAATACACCGGTTTACGTCATTTTGTATTCCAGGCGAACGCTGAATCTCGTTTCTGTCCACCGGATGATCGGGCGGCGCGCACTAGAGATGGGAAATTTCGTTCATTTGACTGAACTGTTCGTTCACCAAGTCGCTCATGAAAGTGAACTGTTCATTCCTAATCGTTCATTTGTTCACTTCGAATTTTTGTTTTTTATCCACTTCAAGTCTTGTAAAGTGAACTGTTCAATTTCTACCTACACTTGTTGATGAAAATTGAAGGAAAAGCTTTTGGCGACCAAAAAATATATCGAATATCAACATTTTTTCCGAAAATAAAAATTTGGTGACCTAAAAATGGATTTATCGAAGACCAAATAGACCAAATAAAAAGACCAATACCGACATTTTTTCCTAAAATAACAAAAAAAATAACCGACAAAAATATATCGAAAAAGATACTAATTCCATACTCAACAAGAAATGTTGATCTTTGATATATCACGAAAACAGAAACATACTGTTCACTACCTAAAAGATTATATTTCCAAAACTTTTGGCAGAATTTAATTACTGAATTATTTTTCATCTAATGAACTAGTGAACGACTAGTCCACTTAAGTGAACTGTACCGTTCGTTCGTTCAGTAAAGTGAACTGTTCTAAAAGAACAGTTCGTTCATGAACGACTCATCTCTAGCGCGCACAGTCCTCGCCGTCCGCTGAATCTAAAAGTGAAATGACGGGATTATGATGTATTAGCCGGGCTTCCGAAGATTTGCCGACTTTAAGCTTTAAATCTAATATTTCCCTCACTTTCCCGGTTGAAGCGTAAGAAGCCGTATATACAATTTTGATATTAGATACGCACCAACGTACCAACGGGTCGATTATTTGGTCATGGCACTTCAAGGATGTGTTTTGTACCGATACACGCCTACGATACCTACGCCAGAAAGATATAATACGATATTGGTAGGACTAACTACTTAAAAAACTGCTTTGTAACTCGTTCCACTTCAAAATATAATCCGTTAAATTCCCTCCCTCTTCCCACCTTTCCCATTTTATGCATTATCATAATTTAAATCTTTGAAATATTTATTATTTATCACATATTCTTTATCGTTGTTTTTTACCAGCTTTGAGGAAACTTTTACGACTTAAACGAATACATTTTTGATATTAAATAATTTTTATTTTATTACATTGTACTGTATGTTTCCAAAAAAGGACGCTTTATATGTTGTTGTTTTAAATTTAATGTAAATTTAACAGATTGATAATAATAATTATTATTATTTAAACATTTTTAAAACATTCCGAAATTTCCTGGCGGCTATCCATTACCATTAAGAAAAGGTTTTTGAATAGTGGATAGATAGCTTCAAATGACAATATAAAAGAAAAACAAAACAGCTAATGAAAGATATAAAAAGTAACCCATAAAAACCAAGTTTTTATTATACTCCCATTCTCATTTACTAGTGGAAACTGGTTTGGCGCTTAACCTTCGCGTTGGGCTTCGGTCGAGCGACGCTACGAAAGGGAGTAATAAAAAATTTCCAAAAATCCGAAATCATACTATAATCAGGTTCCGTGTCTACCAAACGCGTTGACATATTTTCATACAACTTAGTAAGTTGTATGAAAAAATCATTAAAAACTTGAAAAATCCAAAAATTTATTATTTTTTTAGCGAAAATTTGATAGATCTTCTTGATCGTCGCCACGAGTCTGCTTGCAAAGTTTCAGCGCGATTGGATCACGGGAAAGGGGTTAAAAATCGATCCAAAGTTTTTTCGTCAAGAAAACAAGCAAGCAGACGCCACGAGTTAAAAGAAAGGAAGTAAAAAACCAAGTTTTTATTTTACTCCCTTTCTTTGTAAATTAAGTTTACCATCATGTAATAATTGATTGACTGAAAATGAAACATGTCTAGACAAATATCTATGTCAAAAATCTCTAAAAATATCTCTTTATTATTTGATTTCTTCCCAAAAAACCGAAGTGTGCTGTAATCTGTGAACCAATTGTCATAAATTTTCGAAATTCGTAGTGAAGTACCTATTATACCTACCGACGGAGTAATTCAAATTTTAAATATTCCGTGACGTTATCGGGCCGCCCCATTATGGAAAATTTAGGCTTGTTTCGGACCAAAAGTCAATAACTCTTTTATTTCTAGACGTATTTCCATAAAATTTTGCACACATATAAAGTATTCTATATAGCTTAAAATGGATATCATTTTATTCAAAATATTTTGTTTATTAATTAATTATTAATGTATTAAAAATGATCATGACGCAATTAAAAATTCTTCTTCGTTCTAAAATTCTTAAATAATAAGCTTTTCAGAAATGTATAATACTTTATATCTTTTTTTACAAAGTTTAACAATAAATTAACTTTTAAAGTGATATAATGAACAGACTTGACATGGACATCTAAGTGAGTAAGCACTTTACATTTCATGTTTTCTGTATTTTCTTTATAGATTATGGATTTATTAGGTATATAATATAATATTATAATTAGTTTTTGAACACAATATAAGTAAAATTAACATTTTTAATATATTAATAATTAATTAATAAAAAAAATATTTTGAATAAAATTATATTCATTTTAAGCTATATAGACTACTTTATATGTGAAAAATTTTATGGAAATACGTCTAGAAATAAAAGAGTTATTGACTATTGACTTTTGGTCCAAAACTCCATAACCAATTTTCCATAGTGCGCCGGCGCCGTTGGTAGTAATCAAACTTTTGTAATGATTCCAATTTGAAAAAAACCATTAAAATTTCTAAAAATCCAAAATTATATTATAAATATTATTATTTTTTATCGAAAATTTGATGGATCTTCTTGATCGTCGCCACGAATCTGCTTGCAAAGTTTCAACTCGATTGGATCACGGGAAAAGGGTCAAAAATCAATCCAAAGTGTTTTCGGCGGCAAGCAGGCAAGCAAGCAGACGCCACGAGTTAATATAAAGGGAGTAAAAATAGAACAATCGTGAAATTTTAAGTTAATCGAAAAGTAATTAAAAGATAAAGGATGTATTATAATAATGCTGATCATCATCATCATCATTCTTGGCACTACAACCCTTGGTGGGTCTTGGCCTACTCAATAATTTTCCTCCACTCATCTCGGTCTAGTGCCAGCTGATACATAATTATAATAATTACAAACTAAAAATATATAAATATTACAAATTAGAATCATAGTAAGATTAGTTATTACTAAGTAACAAATTAACAACAATTATAAACAAACTCAAATAATAATGACAAAAGGAGTCGGACATTATTATTTTTTGGCTATGAAACGTGTGGGACGGACGTGTGGCACCGCTGGAACGGTACATTACGTAAATGATCTGATAGTATATTGTGCGTCATTTGGTTAGGTTAGGTTGTACTATGGTAGACTACTTTCCTTTTTGTCATAATAAATTTAATTTTCAACATTAAAAAATAGGTTTTTATGACCACCACCGGGCGCCGCGCCGCCGTCGTTTGCTTTCTGTTTTTTTTCCGCAACCTTTTGCGCTGCTCTCGAACTGAAATGTTTTTATGTTTGAACTCTCCTGTCAAGTTGTGGATAAATTATGTTTAATTTTGATGAATAGACTGTCGAAAACATCTGTCATGACTTGAGATTATTACTTCGTTTTTCTATTTTAACAGATTTTGTTATCATCATTTTTTAACAAGATATAATGAATATAGAGATAGATAGAAGATAGAAGAACGGCGTTCTATCCTACCTGCCTATCACTGCGGGGTAGCAACGTGATGGTTAGTTAATCTTGTAATATTCCCATAACAATTAATATCTTATTCAAATTTTAATATATCATAGTAGTTAGATAAATATTTAATTTAGCTTTTTTCCAAAATATGTTTACTTAAAACAATCTTGCTTCAATAATATAATGACTGTACGCGCCTGCTGATTATGAGCTTACGTAGCAAAAGAAATGAAAACCAACAACTTTGTTAAATACCTCTTACAAGTTTTACACAACGTGAATGTAGACGAATGTAGACGAAGCGAAAGTTGTATGGAAGGACAGAAGAGTGTGGCGCTCTATCGTCTCTGCCTACCCCCACGGCGAAACTGCGTGATGGTAAGTTAGTTAGTTAGTTAGTATCGTATTAAAATCATCCCATAAATACGAAACATTTTTTGGTCACTGGAACGAACACGTGGTGTACAGTTGCCGGCAAACTTCTTGGACATTTTTCGGCGTGGTGGGGGAATGCGCAGAAGACAAATTTTGGGTCTCGTTGGTGGAAAGGTACATGCGCAAACTCTCCCCCACTTCGCCGAAAAATGTTCAACATGTTTGCCGGCATCTGTAGGTATAGATATAGGTACCTACTATGCGTGTGTACTGATGGCATTAGAAATGGAGGATGTTCGTCAAAAACCCGGCACTACAGTTAAACCGGATATGTGAAGATTTATTTAGATATAAAAATCTGTTAGAACCTTCAATAACTGACGGGTGTGCTCGAGAAGATATGGTGGACGAGTCAATATGTAATGTGACAGGATGGGAAGTATCTAAACACTAAAAGTATTTATTCAAAAAAGGTTGAGAAAACTGGCATAAGTTTGTTCGAAAAACTTTATTCCAACGTGATTTGTTGTCACACTCTCAAGTAGTCTTTATTTATAGCAATACACACTTAACTGGCGTCACTCTTCTCCGCGTGTCAGTTTAAAGCTTTGCGACTCCACAATTCTATGTAACACTCGACATTTCTTATGTCTACGGCCAAAACACTAAATAGGATATTTATCCGAGAATTGTTTCTCGGTCGATTAGTGTAATTCGTGT
Source organism: Agrypnia vestita (assembly GCA_016648135.1). Lineage (NCBI taxonomy): Eukaryota > Metazoa > Arthropoda > Insecta > Trichoptera > Phryganeidae > Agrypnia > Agrypnia vestita. The sequence goes on from JADDOH010007520.1 coordinate 13,439, forward strand.
GCATGGTGGGTTGGACCGAATGTGACTGGATTTAATTCGTTTCTTAAATTCATGCCATGTGTATGTATACTTGGTTAAAATTATTTGATTAGGTATATATTATTTTTTTACAAAACTAGAGACTTGTTCGCGAACACCTTGCGTATTCGCCTAATAACTGTTACGAAGCACCTGCTGATTTAAATACAATTTTCTCGGTTTGAATTGAAGTTTGAAAAATGTAGTATTAAATAATGTAAATTATGTAGGTAGGTACTGCATATTGATCGAGCTTTATCTGAAACTAATGACATTTCGTCTATTAAAATAGGCAAACGAACACACGAATGCTTCGGATTCTGATTCCTTAATCCTAATGCATTCTAAATGAGCATTCCATTGAACGCGAACGTTCTTTGTCCTGTCTGAACTATTTCCAATGAGCTGTTCTCTTTTGTGGGGAGATTCTCGGTAAGAACGCTTCTGTGTCGAGCAGAGGAGCCGGCCCACTCGAATCCTCGGAGCACAAAGGGAGGACACGTGTTGAATGCGGTCCGAAGGGAAGAGGAAAAAACCATCACTAAAACCGTTTGCCTGTAACAGGTGTAGGGTTTCAAATTGTTTTGTAAAGACCACTGAAATTGACCGGCATTTTTTTTATGTTTCGCGTTACGCCGTGACGCCTGGTTGCCCGAGTTTTACGTTTATTTTTCCCAATCCGTCTGTGTATTATGTATATTCAGTGACACGTTAAATCTCGCACAAGGTGATGAGGTCATCGTGAATCAAGAAGGGTATTATTGTCTAAGTTTAAGGCGATCGTTTTAACGATGTTTAACTTAATTAATATAAATTAACTTTGTTTAAAACCACTTATTTATTGAAAAAATCAACATGTTTCAAAGCCAATGGCTTCTTCATCAGGAAAACAAAAATAATTATTTATGTTACCACAAAATAAATTTGCTACATTTGAAGAAGATGTTTAACTTGTTTGGTCTAGCGCTAAGATGCTCGTACCAAAGGATTGCAGTTTTAATATTCGATACGGAAGAGTGACGAGGTAGTATTATATATCTATAAAAAATAGTACAAATATTTATCGGGGTAGCGAGACTCCCCTCTTTGACGCAACGTTTTTTCTAAGAGAATATGACGTATGCAGTATGACGCTGGTAATGATAAACGACGTATAGTGATGTGCTATATCGAGTCTGTGGATACTTCCAAATTTATCATTAATTTTGTTGGAAATTCCTCTTTTTTTACATGTTGCTCCCTTGCCTTAGTCCATAATGTTGTCTGTAGGTACACTAATAGAAGTATAATAATTACCGCACAATTATAGAGTACGTGGATCCAAGGTCAACAAAGTCGAATGACGTGACACGCGATAGTCCTCGGCGTAAGTGAATATTGCTAGGATGTGGCTAGTGGTTATATTATTATTTTATTATACAATATCAAATGTATTATTTCTCATTGTTAATCGTCTTAATTAAATATATACTTATTATGAATATGTATCTTTAACTCAGACTATCAAATTTCAAAATTTTTAAATACATGTGCATAAGTGTATACGTACCTACATATTGTAATATTTCTAAATTTGTCACGAGAGACGAAACGGAACGCGAGTCAGGTAGTCCAAGAAGAGCCCAGAAGAACATGAGCGAAGGGATTAGTCGAATGGCGGAGGAATGTGAAATGCAGACTACTTGGAGAGTGCGAGGGTTATTTCCGATCTCGGTATTGATTTTTTTATATTTCTTTTAGAAAGGTATGTCAATCTGTGTGCAGTAATGCTAAGCCGTATACAGGATGTTTCATAGCTAGTAAAAAAAAAAACTATTTTCAATTTTTGCAAGGTTTTTATCATTTTCAAAATGAATTAATTTTTCGTAGCCTGATTTCATAAGTTACTGTAATGATAGAAATATTAAGAAAAAAATGCAAACATTGATATATTGCATTTCTTCGTAACTATTGATTGAAAATTTTCAACTTATTATCAAGGTGGGAATCCACCTGTAAAGTTTTTCTCCTAGCTATGAGACAATTCTCTAGTTGAGCCCTTGCCCGGAATAACGTTGTATCCAACAATACTCTCAATCCGAGAAAAATTGAAAAAACGAAACCAGTTACAATTTATTACATTTTATATTTTAAATATAACAAACATATAATTCTTAACTAATCTCAATATAAAATAGGGGGAAAAGGCAATTAAATTTGAATCTATTGTAAAAAAACATGCTGAATCAGTGGAAAAACGTTGTATATGAAATTTTCACAAACAACGTTATTCCACAAAATGGATTTTTTTATTCTGCTTTACTTGATAATGCCTTTTAAAAGCAGCATGTGCTCATCTAACATGAATTCACAAATGTCATCGAGGTCCTTGAGCTTAACAGTCTTATTGGCAGTAGATTGGAATATGTAGAAGTTAGTTCCAGGCTCCCTAACTGCATGATTTTTTTCCAAACGGTAGCCAATCTTCCCCTCCTTCCACAAATAGTTGGTAGAAAGCTATAGGAGGTCCATGATTCTAATTCTTTGTGGAAGGTTTGAGCTCTGATTGTGATGAGATCATTAGTAGGTAAAGAGCTTTTACGGAACGATAAGTCTCTCGTACATACTATTACATATCTCCGTCTGTTTGCTGAATATGGCGTCGGACATTCAATTTCTTAATACACAAGACGAGATGATTACTTTTTTCATTGTAATTCAGTAACCTGAATACTGATTAAATATTTATCTTGATATTAAAATGGAGAAAACATCCCGGATTTAAACATTTTTGGCACAAACTCGACCCTGCGAAAAAGAATGAGGAATTAAATAAACTTTTTGTATCGGTGTTATATTAAGTTACGATATAAAGAGCACTATAAAGCCAGCATTATTATCAAAAAGCATTTTAAATATCAATATGGATAAATCAATTGAGTAATATCGGTTAACGTTCGACAAAATAATATTGTCACATACGAAATCACAAAATCAATCAGAACTGCCAAATCGTATACAACGTTATTCCACAAACATGTTCTGGCGGGTCAATTGCAGGTTTGATAATATTTTTTCTGGATAAAAACTCCTTTCCTGCATCCTTCAACTTATTGGCTTTGATATCTTTCCAATTTAAAACATTAGATGTTCGTTTTCTCCCTTTATTCATGTGAATTAAACCACTCTCTACGATATTGACGCTCGGCGACGCCATTTTGAGAAACACTATACAACGTTATTCCACAAACCAATAACTTTAAAATGCAGCCAGAAGCCTAAATATTTTTTTCTTGACATATTATTTACCTTAAACATACCTAACATAACTCCATCAATAACTCAAAATTGACATTTGTGTTGGATACAACGTTATTCCGGGCAAGGGCTCAGTTATAGCTTGGAATAAATTAATTATCGCGGCCGTGATTACGTCTATCTCAATTGCTTCGCCAGGCAGCAATGTGCAGTGTGCGAACGCCTGTTGGGTGTTGGGCGACTTTGGCCCACCTTGGCGCTTGGCCGTGCTTGGCCCAATGTGTACTAGGGCCTTTAAAGTAGGCATGTATATTGTATATACGACACATTCTTATGATGGGAGAAAAATAACCAACATTATTAGGATGCTGACATATTCTAAAAACTCCCGGTTTCTTTAAACGGGGTTCAATATGCAAATTTATGTCTGATACAAAAAAATAATCAATAGTTCCATTGAGAATTTTGTGTACCATAACAAGGTCGGATATTTTCCATCGGGAAAATAAATAAATTTCTCATAGAAATTTTACGTGTATATAAGTACGTCCTGTACTTATTGTTTTTATAAATCTTCGTACGGTACAAAATCTATATCAAATTAACTCAAGTATGTGTTCACTTAACCTACATTTGCTGGAGATAAACGCTGTGCGATTGTGTGTGTGGTCTGTCGGAGTTCCCTTCTAAATTCATAAAGCACGTCTCGTTACATCCACTCCGAGGTAAGCTATCAATAATAACAACTTGCCCCAGGATACCAGACAGACGGGCAGGCGGTCATTTTGATGTTTGAAAATGGCTATATTCGGACGTATTCTAAAAATAACAAGGTTGTTATTTGGTGATTGTTACCCCAATACTCAAAAATAGAGAAACGACAAGATATCTGTCAAATGTTAATATTTCTATCATCGTCACGAAAATATTGGCTTTAATTTAATACTTGAACGCTTTGAATGAAGAATTTAGTAGATGTGTGTGAAACAAACTGATTTCTAACAACTTTTAAAATAATATTAGTACTTATTTTGTATAATATTCATCAAAAACTTACATTTTAGACAAAATTTCAAATTGCAGTGACTGGTTGATATAAATATCGCTTCGAAATAAGAATACCCAGACATCATGGAGGTCCTACATCATGTAACAAAATATTGAGGTAAATATTAAATATCTATTTTAATTTAAAATTATATATGCCATTATTGCACAAATGTTGGGTGTTGAAAAGTGATATCGCACCATCGTATATATGTATATATATAAAAATACAGAATGCAATTTCTGCTTCAAAGATCTCATCTAAAATGGCAAAAAGTCGTAAATGTAAATTAATTCATTAATTACATAATTAGGTACACCTGCATAAATAAATACTTCCCGTCTGTTTTTTAGTGTTGGGGTAACAATCACTAAAACAACAATATTGTTATATTCAGACTGTCTGCATTATTTTAATAATAATGTATAAATAAATTGGAACTAGTTCAGAGAGTAATTATGAAAGTGATTTTGAGGAAACCCTCTACTCCCAACAAGGGAACTTTTCAACATTTTTAACGTCCTAAATATTAATCAAATCTATCAAAAAATTGCGATACTTCAAATTCACAAAATATAGGTAGGTACTTCAATAATAATACATTTGGATGTTTTAGTAATAGACCGAGATTCGCTGGAAATATTTTGATACCTAAATGTAATGCTAGCACAGCCCAACACCATTTCACCTATCAAGGAGTATCATTCTTAAATGCTCTTCCCAATGAAATGAAGACGGAAAAAAATTATAGAAATTTCAAAACTAAATTGAAAAATCTTCTACAAAAATCAATCACAATAACGCAATAAAAAAATCTTGTCAAAAAACAATCAACATATACATACTTTTAAATGTTATTGTAATACCTCCTTAATTTTTATAACTTAATCTAATGTTTCCTTGTCTATATCTTACTAACTTAATCTAATGTCTTACATTTTTGTCTTCTTGTCTTGTTTATATCTTACTTACTTATTCTAATGTCTTAATTTTTATAACTTAATCTAATGTTTCCTTGTCTATATCTTACTTAGTCTTATGTCTTACTTTTTTTTACTTACTTTTAAACACGAGAATAAATTCTCATTTAAAAGTGGGTAAGTAATATAAATGTGTATTAATTATATTATATTGAGTACACTCTTAAGTTTGTACATTTACCAAATAAATTTAATAATAATAAAAATAAATCTTTTTTCACTATTCGAATATAATTCTACTAATGATTAAATTAACAATATATATATACATACCTATATGACAATGCCCCCCACTTTTAATTACGAGAATTAAATTCTCTATTATCATTCTGTTTTTCAAGTATATGATGTGTAATTAATACCATTATGTATAATTAGATTAAATAAATAAAACAATATATTTGTGCCACCAACAAAAGTTGCATTTTGCCTTCCCCGGCTATGAATTAAATTACTCGTGTGACCGTCAATGAGTGTTGATTCTATGCTGCTGTCATTTTGTTTTTTATTCCTGTAACATCGTGAAAACCTTGCCACCGTTTGATTGTCGTCGGATAAACAATCATTTTAGAAGCGTCATCTGTGTATAAATAAATACGCGTGAATTGTGTTTACTTGGGATGTGAAATCTAGATGATGCATTGTTTTTCATCACTGGAAAACTGCTTATTTGTTGGGATGAATTACTTTCATTTTCACATCAGACTTGGAAAAAGCGTGCCGTTACGTCCACATTACGTAGAAACTTTGTAATCAACTCAGTGTATAAATAAGATACAAACTAAGTAAATAGTTAAAGCAGGACAAGTGCTTGTCGAGCATTTAAAAGTCTATTTTTTTAAATTAGTAACCATTTAGAAATATGTCTACCGGGGCAAGATTTTCGGTACATAATGGAATTCTGGTGCCAATACTATTGTATGGAATTGGAGCCTGGAGCTGGCAGAAGAGGAACGAAAGTAGACTGAATGCAGTGGAGATGAGATCCTTTAGATGTATGTATGGCAAATCCATTTATGATGGAGTAAAGAAAGATCATAGGATTAGGAATGAATGTAAAGCTGATCTTAGCATAATAGAATTAAAAAGGATCGCTCAGGTGGTTTGGGCATTTTGAGCGAATGAATGAGGAAAGAATGGTAAGAAAAATATATAACGCAAGTGTTGACGGTGCCAGAAAGAGAGGATGACCACGGAAGACGTGGCAAGGTAATTATTAACTATTACAACATGTCACACTCGTCCGTGCCTCATTAGCGGCTAGTCATCATTAGTTAATTTGGATAGTTGATGAGTCGTCGTGTCATTTTTTGAGGTAACCAAGGTTCCAAACAAAAATAATCCTAATAGCGCCATCTATCATCATACACATACAATACAATTCTGATTGTTGATTATTTAAATTATTTTAATTTTCTTTAATAACAATTTTGAAATCATACTAATTTTGAAAATGAAATGAGATCAGCTATTGGATTTTAGTCACAGATAGCATTCGAAATTATTATTATTTTTTATCTCACGTTTAGAAAATAAAATAGGTACTATTTATACTTATTTTTTTGCGTCATTTTTGTAACGCACATATTTATTAAACTAATCTTTAGTTGCTCCGCGACTCGTTTCCGCATACCAAGTTCTGATAACTTATTTCAGTCATAATTCCGGTCGCAATACCATGAGTAGGTATATAGTTCATTGGCCGAATAGTTGTATCTTGTCGCAGAATCGTGTTTACGTTTACGCAACAATTAGGAAATTCGGTCGATTGTGCGGCCGCGCTACTAAAACGATCACATTATGCATCACTTTTCTAGACTAACTGCTGCGTTTGACCCAATACCTATTGTTTTTCATCCGCTGTAGCAACATTCGCCCGCAGGTGTGGAAATGTCGCCAGGGCCGGGTCGCTCCGGTGCGACCGTGTGGCTGCCCGAGGTAGCTAATTTTATAATCCCCCCGCGGATGAGACCTCGGTCTAGTTAAAGTAAAACTGAACATGTTACATAATTACACTAAATACACATAAATATGTTAAGTGCTGAAACATTGAAATGTAAGTGTACATTTTTTCTATTGATTTGCCTGTACTACTAATGCCTCAGATAAATAAATTGCATATAAAGGATCATATGTAGGTTACAAAAGCAAAGGCGGGAATATACAAAAAAATTTAATACAGTCATCGAGGCTTACTAATACTGTACTGAATTCGAGTTTTTTAGGAAACATATAGCCTAAAAATTTATAGTTAACATGATTTTGGAAGGGATAAATATATAAAATCCAGAATTCAGTACATTTAAAAAAGGTGACTGCATTCAAAACATTTTTTTTTTATATTGCTGCCTTTGCTTTTATACTCCACATATTTATATTAAGGCGGCACATTCACTGCAAATGCATATTTCGGCGTTTTTTACGGTAATTTGGGTTTTTCTAATTCATTTATAACAGAGTTGTATATGATAGATTGCATTTTTTTTAGGGCGATAACTTAGATAGAACCTTTGTTCTTATATAAAAGTAATAAACTGAACACTATTTACAATAATTAAGAAAATATAAAAATTAATCGAGAGGCCGCGGCCAAAAAATCGTTTTTATTGTTGGAGGGCGAGGAGAGGTTTGCTTAATATTTGTAGGTTGGCACAATATGTTTTTTTATACATATAAAGTTTACTTAATTATCTAGAATCCGTACTAAGGAAATTAAGAAATATTCCATATTAATAAAGTTATAATGTTTTAAATTTGCAAGAAATTTTTGCGTTTTTTGATGATTTTCAAATGTTTTTTTTTTTCATATAAAGAGATTATTTTAAATAATATATTGTATTTACTCCTGCACTTTGAGACTTCAAGCGTTATTTAAAAGTTTTTTTTTATTATTATTAAAAATACGTTCATTAATATGTAAAAGTAAAAATTCGAAAGTGTGAAATATGTCAAAAAATTACGAGTTTTCAGGTCAGAATCCGCGCGCCTGCCGGGAGAGGCGGACGTTCTTAGTTCTTACGCAGCCCGTACATTTTTTCATAAAAAAAATCACTTTGAAACGTGTTTTTATGCCAAATTCGACATTAGTTCAAAATAATATCATATGTATTCGAAAGCAGTCTATTCTTCATCGCAGATAATAAGGTTTTTTTTAACTAGTTTTATATTAAGTTGCCTTTCTACTCATAATCTAATATTAAACGAACGTCACATTCTCCGTCGTGGTGATATTGTAATTTGTAAAGTCAATTAAAATATTAATTTACGACATAATTTTTAAAATATAGATTAATGGTTGTTAATTTTCTTTTTAATTCAATATATATTGATGTAGTAGTTTTTTGTTTATTTTAGGTAAAAATTATTTGAATTCAATTCAGTTCACATGTGTTTTGACATTTCAGTCGGAAGTCAAAATAATATCTAAATGTGCTTATGCGACATAAGTTTTAAATTAAAAAACAGTGATATAAGAAAAATTGTTGTCTTCTATTTTTTACAACACATAAATTATTGGAGAAATATAAATACGCCTTTTTAAATTCTAGACTTAAAACATTTAAAATTCGGATAATAGTACGCGAGCATGACTTGCTTTCCCATATATTTAGCGTCGATACTCCGTGTGGTTGTCTCGTTTCCTCGCAACCTTTTTGTCTTGCAAGGATACGTAAGTAAATATGCTCGTGCAATGTTTATCTGATATGACGTTTGTTCATGTCTTGCTCTCGTATTGAAATAGCATGATCTATCGACGCAATTCGACATTTTTGACAGTTTGAAAAATGGATGACCAGCCTTAAATAACAGTGCAGATAATACATGTTTTAAAAAGTTTTAAATTACGTACATTTAGGATGCAGTTAGAAATTACGCAAAACCTTTCGCTGTTTAATTGCACAATATGTTGGTTTTTCGTATACAAGGTTCTCACTTTTTTTTTACATCATCAATAGCTGGCCTATAATTGAAAGTTTTTTTTATTTTTATGTTTTTTCCATTATATATCATTTGGACTTTCGTTATTATTTTTGGATTTTATGTTATGATGTTTAAGAGAATTTGAGATATCCACAATCAGATGAACAATAAAAAAAAACTAAAAAAAATTTAAAAAGTGTTTTGGGTTTTTTAAATTTGCGTTTTATAAAATTTAAACTTATCTATAAAATTTTATCCTTTCTCCTTAATAAGTACATCAATTACATAATAATCACGTACACAGTTTAATAAAGAAGCAAGAAAAATACTCTAATTTAAATAATGTCTTTAAATCTGCAAAGGCTTCCTAGACTAACAAACAGATATGAGCAGTTAAGACGTTTTTGCCACTAATCTAATTAAATTCAAACCAAATAAAAAAAAAACTTAAATGAGTTTAATGATTACATAATTATATTTATGTGGAAATCACAAAAAATAAATTGGTATGTTATTTGTTTTCTGTGTATATTTTTAATATATATCTATCTGTATATATTTATATATATATACATAAAAGCCAATGTTTGTATGTTTATCCGCTATAGGCTAATAAACTATTGGACCGACTAACGCGCGTTTTTTTGCAAAATTATCCGCGTTGTCCGGATTAGGTTTAAAGCTATTGAAATCCTCGATCTGGTTAGTAGTAAGAAAGTTAGGGGCCTAAATGTTTTATTTTTTATTTATCTGTACTTAAAGCAGGCAATAGGAAAGCATTGCCGGGCTCATCTGGTGTAATATAATCATACATCTATTGTATAATGGTGTAAGTGATGTAGGTAATAATTGCTTTTTAAAAATGTTAATAAAGCATTATCATAATTTATTTTTTGTTACTTATTACATAGATACATATGCCAAAACATGCATGGCAAATAATAGATAAAAATTAGATTTTCATTGTCTCTCGTTTGATAATTATGTTCTTTTTGAGGATCGAAACCTTTCGCCGGCCCTGGGGCGTAATCAGGAAAGCGGGCTTTCTGCCGCGGCTCATTGCGGGTATCCGCGCCCGCGGTGGGAAACTGTTTGAAAGTTCGTGGGAATATGCCACGGCGCGAAAATCGACCCGCGGCAATCCGCAATCCGCACTGACTCAATTCCAATTGTTAACCACCGCGCGCCCGTCCTGCGTGCCGTGCCCCATTGTTTCATCTGCGAGACTCGGAGACGCGAACCCAGATAGCAGACACCAGATGGTGCACCCTCGGATAGCGCTTATCGCTCGCGAGAACTGGAGCTGTTCCGGAATCATCCGTAACGGTGATGGGTAAATGTAACTGAAACGCGCGTGCCTCCATGCGGGGCTGGTTTACTCGCGGGACAGAAAATAGGGCGTTTGGGTGCGTCCCCACCACACCCTGATAATCAAATTAATAATATTTATTATTGAGTAGCTCTGAATTAAACTAATGCTCGTGAATTTTCCACGAATTCAATTCAGTGCCGACAAATCGGCGTTTATTGGTTTCAGTACCTGTAAACAGCGCACATTTTTAATGATATTTTACGTTACATCAGTGTATCAGAAAAATACACTTAACGATTAATGTTATTTACAGGGTCTCTCGTAATCAGTATCAAAAACTTTGAATATACAATATTCTTTACACTTAAAACAGTGAAATGTTGACAGTCATGAAGATAAGCTAGATGAAAGTATGCATTTTTTTACAATATTGTAGGGTTATTTTCTGTAAAACCTTGGACTATTACTACAGTAACTTATATAGAATGTAAAGAATTGATTTTATTATTTGTTTGTATCCACTTATATTTATTAATTACACCTACAACCTTTTCATCGTCAGGGTGTTTTACAAATGCCAAAATATTAAAACGAGTTCTCGATTACACACAATTATCGGAATTTTTTACCTAGTTAATTTAATTGTATATTAATATATTTTTTAAATATTTTGACATTTATAAAACAACCCTGACGATAGAAAGGTTTTTTCGAAATATGAAAGTGTAATTAGTTATAGTGGATACAAACAAATAATAAAATCAGTTTTTTACATTCTATATAAGCTACTGTAGTAATAGTTAGTAATAGTAATAGTTTTACAGAAAATAAATCTGAAATATTGAAAAATGCATACTTTAATTTAGCTTATCTTCATAACTGTCAACATTCACCCTTTTAAGTGTAAAGAATATTTTATATTCAAAATATATAAGTGGATGCAAAGAAATAATAAAATCAATTTTTAAAATGTCAATCTACAAAGTAGTTGAACCAAATGAAAAAATACGAGTCTATAGAATATTACAAATTCATTCGCTTTAATATAAGTCGATATAATTCACTTTCATGATAGTGTGACGTATTTCATCGAAAGTAAAGAATATTTTCTTTTCAAAATTGAATAAAGGAGACTCTCCTGAAATTTTTGCTTCTAGCGACTCCGTGTTCGGATTTTGTAGACAAGATATCTCCCATTTTCATTTCTACAATTTTCAGCTAAGTTTGTTACCAACCTAAGTCCTCCATCTTCTTTCAAAATGGCAGTTGGTCAAAAAGGTTAGAAATTTGTAATTCGAACTTCAATATGGGGAGTAGGGCTGGGGAATGGAAATGGCAAGATGGAATTAGAATTAAAGGCAGACGGAAAGTACCACGATATGTTTGAAAAAGATTGACTGAAGTCGATAAAGCGATGAAATTGAGTCAGTTATATTTCATAAAAGTTTTTTCGATGTAGTAAACTTGTGGTATTGTCTATGTGGGGTATAAAAGCAAAGGCGTCTATATCTAAAAAAATGTTTTATTTTTTTGGACGATCGCAGTCACCGAGGATTACTAACTTAAAATTTATTGAATTCTAGATTTTATGTTCTTCTTCTTCTTCCCTTCTAAAATCACGTTTCTTATTAAATCTCGAATTCAGTACATTAGTAATCCTCAATGACTGCATTCAATTTTTTGTTGTTGATATTGCTGTCTTTTTTTATACCTCACACGCAAAAGATAAATATGACTGCGTATAAAATTTTTAAATATCAACCAACCTAATATAGTTAATTTCATTTAACGGAGAATTTCTGAAAAAAAAATTAGCAAGATGATCTCCCAGCTACCATCGAGTCATTTTTTAAATAGATTCCACCATTAGTGTGACTTTCGCATTAACAAATTCTTAATTTATATTACCTCGTCTTCACAACTTTGTATAATGTTATATGTAAATAAACGTACAGCGCAGTGGAACGGGCAATGCGGTATTACTTAACACTAGTGATGGGTCCGCTCTGTACTCACTACTACAATGTAGTACTACACTACATTGAAGCGCACACTTCGCACATTTTGATGTGTAGTGCACACTACAAACTACAAACACCAAAGTTATTGAAAGTATAAACTTCAAATAGTACACTTCATTTCAAAGCGAACACTACAAAGTACATACACTTCAAAGTTATCGAAAGTATGAGAAACACATTTTAAATAGTGTATTTTTTACGTGAAATTTTTGGAAAGTTGATGTAGATATATGAAGAAATTTCTGGAAACAACAACCCCCCCCCCATGGTTTGAAAAATTTTTGGAATCGAACGAAGAAATAAATCTGGCTGGCGACCTTTTTTAATCTTAAATATTTTTCTCGTTGACCTTTTTTTTTTTTTTAGCTCGCCAAATTTTTACACTTCATTAATACTACAATTACTTCATTACTTCACTTCATTTACTTCACTTCATTTCGTCTTTGTTCACACTTTGTAGTCTTCAAACTGGTGAACGTGTGTGTGTTGTAGTCTTCATTTTGAAATGAAGTTTTTCCCTTCGCTACTTAACACCGTACATTTCAATGCTAACGACATTCTCACAAAAAAGGTCGTGGGTTTTAATTTTTTATTCACAGAGGACGTTGTCGAGGCTGTCGGTCGATTAATCATTGTTCACGGAGTCACGATGAATTCGCATTTGATCACAAAATAATGTTCAATCAGGAGGAACTGTCGCAGGCTTCTCGGCTCGGTGCGCAGTTGTCGCCTCTGCCGACAGATGGCGGTGGATGCATCGTAAAACAGTAGCTACTGTAGAGGGCTCTGCGGGTACTGACTGAACAGTCGATAATTTCCTTTCCTTAACGCTCCTTTCGTGCATCAAACGCGCGTTATGTAGTTAGTTGTATTGAAAATCGATTATATTATAAATACATATGTATTTTCTTTCCTTTTAAGTTTTCTTGCAGGAAAATAAATCTTCATAGGTATGTTTCGTATTTTATATAGTGCTTAACGTATGTTAACAATGTTACAATTTTATAAGGTAGATGGCGCTTTACTTGTTTTTTTGTAGTTGTTTTATGTCCATGGTAAAAGGTGTTGCTTTATACTTTTTTTTTACTGTGAGTGAGGTTACCCGATTTACAAATTTAATTTAGGAGTATTGAAATACTTTTTTTTTGCATTTTTTTTACTAACTTAGCTTTAATTAATTTCCATCATTATTGACGGGTTACATCTAATGTGATTTATTTCTACTTTTAACCAGTTACACGCTCCTAATAAACGTTTTGAATTCGCCCCTAGATTAAAATCTTTGAATAAAACAAACTACCCTTAAAATCTACTTTTTACTCATTTTTAATTGTGAGCTCTAGGCCGTCAACCGGTTAACGTTACAAATCAATATAGAAAAGAATTAATCTACATATTTTTTAATGAGGCATCAAATTAAAAAAAAAAAAGAAATAAGTGAGGCGGGCCGATAGGTCAACTTGAAATATTCAGAAAAGTGTCAATAAAATACCCCATATTCACACCCTGATGTCCCATGCGCAAAATGAAAATATGATTTTTGAAATTCAAAATATAGGATATGATTTTTTACGAAATGTAACGTACTACATCTTGAATTTCGTAGGACTAAATATTACAATGTATGATCAAACAAAATATTAGGTCCTTACACATGAAATTGGCGTTTAGTATGGGAGGAACATAAAGCCGATTTTTTTTATTATAATATATTTATTTAATCAAAGTATGTACCATTGCTATCTATGCACTTTTGCCATCTCATAGGTAGTTTATCGATCCCTTTACTAAAAAACCATTCGGACGGGAATCAATAAAATCTTTGAAGACCGTTTGGACTGCCCCATCGGAGTTGAATTTTTTCCTTTGCAAGAAGTTATCCAAATTTCGAAAAAAGTGGTAATCTGTTGGGGCAAGGTCCGGAGAGTACGGTGGATGTCTTAGACATTCCAATTGAAGCTCCTCTAATTTGGTAGCCGTCTGTTGTGCATTGTGTGGTCTAGCGTTATCATGAAGCAGCAGTGGCCTAGAGCGATTAACCAGCCTCGGTTGTTTAGCAGCTAGCTTTTCCATCCATGGTTTGCAGTTGCTGACAATAGACATCTGCCGTAATCGTCTGGCCAGATTTAAGAAAGCTGTAGTGAACGACACCAGCACTAGTCCACCAAACGCTCACAAGTAACTTTTTTGGAGTCACTTTTCGCTTGGGGCATGGTTTGGCTGGTTCGGCAGGGTTCAGCCATTGCGATGAGCGCTTCCGATTATCGTACAGGATCCACTTTTCATCACAGGTAATGATTCGATTTAAAATCCCTTCATTATTGTGCCGGTTGAGTAATGCAACGCAGCAGTCAACGCGCGTTTGTTGATTTGCTTCACTCAATTCGTGAGGTACCCACCTTTCAAGCTTTTTCACCTTACCAATTTGCTTCAAGTGGATTAAAACAGTTTTATCACTAACACCGCAGCCTGCAGCTAACTCGGATGTGGTTTGCGATGGATCCGCTTCCACAATAGCCTTCAATTCTTCATTATCAACTTTGGTCTCCGGCCGTCCACGGGGCTTGTTCTGCAGGTTGAAATTTCCAGAACGAAAAAGTTGGAACCAAAAACGCACTGTGTTTTCTTTTGCGGTACCGTCTCCATACACATCATTAATCCTTCGAGCCGTTTCTGCAGCACTGGTGCCACGGTGGAACTCGTACTCGTAAATAACGCGATAATTTAAGTTTTTCATTTTGTAAACTGAGTGACGTAAAGAAAAAAACAGTTGAGGAAAAAACAAATGAATTATAATTTTCAAAACACAAATACATGAGTAAATAGCTGTATAAATATGGATTTGGAATTCCTAACCAAAGAGAAGATATTTGAGATCAAATTTGCCAGTACGGCAAAACGCCAATTTCATATGTAAGGACCTAATATAAAGAGTTAAAGTTTGTAAGTTTGGATGTAGGAGACAATCTCTGAAACTACTCATTCGATTTCCAAAATTATTTAACCAATATTTAGAAAGGACCTTCAGGGTGGTTATAGGCTATAAATTATCCAGTTAAAGTAAAAGGGCTTTTCGTGATTACCTTTTTTTACAACTAAAGTCAACGAAAAAACGCTCGAGCGAATACGTTTCTTACGAACGCTGCCTTAACAGTAAGAGATACATAAATGCTTTCTATAGAGAAGTTGTAGAACTCAAAAATTCCTAAAAAAAAGTCCGCGACGACGTATATCTATATGTTGAGGTTAATTCATTGACAAAATATATATTTATAATTAATTTTAATCTCTCGGGGGTAATTTAAGAATTTAAGTATATAATGCTAAATTCTTATCAAAATAAATTTACTTATCGTCAGGAAAATTTTATAGTTTAGATTATATTGATTTTTCACTGGTATTCTCATAATCTCAAACTGAATTCCACGTGGGCGAAGCTGCGGGCATAGCTATTTTCTTATAAATGGAATGAAAATAGACAGTTAACGAATCTGCAAAGCTTTCTGAAGATCAAAATCAAAGAAAAAAATAACTGTATTTTTTGCGCCATTGTCAAATATTCATATTTATCAATTTATGATAATTTGATATTGGCGTAATTATACAGATTATTATCATAATCATCGTCTTCATCCTCTTGTCCTAGTAAGATCGGGGGCCCAAAGATTCGACAAGGTGCTTCCATGTTACCCTGTCTTGTGCCGCTTCTGTGTGTGTTAACCAGTCAAGACCAATCCTGTTCTCCTACACTTTTTTGTTGTTTCTCCTAACTTAATCTGGGGGGACCCAAGGATGTCAAGAGGATATACTCCTTACTCTATATTACTCTTTCTTCTAGCATTCTCAGCACATGTCCAAACCACCTCATTTGTGATTTCTCTATATATAGGTGTAGGGGCTCCATGCCGGGTGTGTGTCTTATATCAGCATTTCTCACTCTGTCCACCAGTGTGACCCCTTCTTAGAAAACTCATTTCGACAGCCTAGATTTTTGCTGTCACTCTTTACGTTACAATCCAAAAAAGACCATATATTAGGGTAGGCCTGGACACAGATTTGTAAACAGTCAGTTTTGTCTTGAGGCTTAGCTTGGATTTTCTTATATATAGAGAACGTAGAACGCCGGCCGTAACTTCAATTCTTTTGCGTATCTCTTTTACGTTGCTGCTGGGTATACATGGGTCTTTATTATATATCTCTTGAGTACTTATATTATTCAAATATTATTTCTATAACAGAAACCAATTTTACACATATTCAATATACAGCGCATGTAACCAAAAAAATAACTCAATTAATTTAAAGGATTGTCAAATTTTGCTGACAATCCTTCAAATTTTCTCATTGAAAGAGTTTATTCTCGTCTTAAATCTAAAAGGATTATGGAGATAATTTTTTATTAAATTAGGAAACTATATTACAATATTTCGATGCATATTCTTTGATATGCTATGTATAATATGTTTTCATTTTGTACAGATGAAAGTAGGTATTTTGGCGAGCACAAGAATTCCACTTTTTTAATATTCATGTCGTATACACATATTAGATGCCGAACGACATGTAATATGTACATATCCAATCATAAAAATTTCTCTGTCCGTAACTTCCTATCCAATAGCTGATCTCGTTCCGTTTTAGTGGAATTTCAAAATAATTATTAAATAAAATGAATCATTTACACTATACTTTTTTAATAAATTACTCTCAAATATTTTTTCAAAATATATTTTTTTTTAATATTTCAGTTTAATGAAAAACAAAAACTAATAAGTGCACGGATTACTATATTGCATATGTCATTGGTATCAATTAATCATCAATCACAATATATAATTCTCTATGCAACAATATGCGTCACTAACTCTACCAGATGCCTCAGATAATAATGAGGTATATATAATAAAATAATGAGGTGTATGAAAAAATAAGCACAAAAAGCATAATTCTCTATTTAATAACGTACATCACTCACCTTATCACAGCTTATTCTCACAGCTTTAACTGGCAGCTGAAATATATATATATGTTAACTTTGAGAGTCTCACGGGTTGAATATAAAGGAGGTAAATTTTCTCGGTTATCCCGCGTCAGTTGGTCCTAAGAATGACCGTTGAACTCCCGACGTTTCAAATAGATCACACTGTTCATCTTCGAGGGAGGGGGGGGGGGGACTTGTCGCTCTTACATGTTGTTTAAGGTCGACGGCTCAGAAACAAGATAATTTAGTTCGAAAAATGTGGTGGTCCTCTGTTTGCATTACTTCTTAGAATTCGGGGGGTTCGGTAATTTATTCGGCGCTAATAAGTTTTTCACCATTAACACAAACATTAAAAAATATTAAATTTGTTACTTTGGTACATTCTCGTTTTATAAAAAAACATAATATTTTAACATAATCTGTAGGGTATCTAAGGTTAAATTGGTTGCTTGTTAAAATCCCGGTGCTGTTAATATTTTATTGATAGATAGACTTATGTATCATTCTTAGAGATTTATATTATTTGTTTTACTTTTGAGGTGAGCATCAGCTCATGCTGAGAAATCGTATATTTGAAGACCCCATGGCAAGAACAACAGTTAACAACACTAACATTTTTGTCAAAAATGAATTAATAAGCCGTCTAAACTAAATATTGTACGCTCTTTCCATTGGAAATAAGTTCAGAACTTAAAAATAATTAGAACATGTTCAAATCACAGTGATGAACATGTTAACTTTACTTTTTCATAAAAATCAAATCAGTTACTAATGGGAAGAACATGTTATCTTCAATAATAACATGTTCATGCCATCATTCTGAAATTAACACGCCTTTTAATTTTATTGAAATATTTATGGTTAATATAAATTTTACCCTGGCAGTTCTGTCATATATTTGTTTTTATTTGAAGACTATTATAGTATGTACTTATATATTATTTTTCAATAATTTTAAATGGTACATACCAAGGTTTGTATTATTAAAACATGCCAGGTATTTTGTAATTTTGGATAATGGATGGTAAAAACGGATAGCATTTGAAGGGTTGTTTGATGTTCGTGTTTTACCAATTTTAAAAAGGTGTTATTCTATTAAAAATGAGTTCCAGAGGCGAAAAAATGGCCGTTAACTACATTTTTTTGGGTAAATTAGTATATTTTTATTTTTTGTGCATAAATGCATTTATTTACTTTGTAAATACTTTTTTATTTTAATGACATATATCAATAAAAATTAATCTTGAGTTAGCAATAAAACATATTTTTCAAAGGCAAAATGCAAATGTCTAATTATCTTCATTTATCTTCTTCTTCTTCATTTATGAATTTTTATATTCATCGGTTAATTAGAAAAAAATAAAGAAATTTAATAATTGGTTCATAGTTTTATATTAAAAGTCTTCTTACATTTTAATTTTCTTCTTTCCAAAACATATCAAAACTGATTTACGGCGTTGTAGCGGGGGAAGTGTGCGACGTAAGTTGTTACCGCCAGCACCAGTGTCATCATACATCATCACACCTCTGGAATATCATTACTTTTCCGTATTTTTTTGTTATTTCGGGTATATACGTAATAAAATATGAAAAAATACATGTATGCGATATTGAAATTAAACATAATTGTAGGTAATTTAAAATTACAGAAAAATAAAATCTATTTTCAGATGGCCGGATACACAATTAAGAGAATGTATAAAATATAAAAAATTTCAAATCTTGTTATACATCATGTAAAGGTGTTTACACACACCGATACCGTCATCTCTCAGCGAGGCCGAGCAATCGAGTTATGTCACGTTGATTCGTTTCGTACAATTTTTAGGACCTTTTTTTAAAATTTAATTTATTTGCTTGTTTGTAAATAAATTAAATAAACCTTTATTATGAAAAATTATGATTTTAAAAGAATTGTGTCATGTTCAATATTAGAATAAAATAGTATACAATACATTACTTTAATAAAAAGTGTTTCCATTTTAGGTTATTCATTATTTATTTAATTTATAAAATATAACTATTTTTGGAGTAAAAAATATTTTGTATCTAAATAAAATGACAACCATCTTTTTACATAATGAATGTTGCGAAAATTTTATTTTAATATTCAGTACACGAAATTCCAAAGGTTTTTTACTTTTAAATTTATTAATGCATGGTTAAAATAATACTTAAACTTACGCTTATACGTTAAATAAAAATTATTGGATAGATATGAGGCTTATAAAATTAATCTTTGTCATTGACGTATGTCTTGCTCTAGGCCATTTTGAATACGGAGTAATTGGATGTCATAAAAATAGGCTTTGAGTTATGATGTACTTTTTGAATTTTTTGTACCAATATATGTAAAATACTCTTCTACGCAATGCAATATAAAACTGTAACTGGTTTCGGATATTTTGTACGAACCGTTTGTCAGTCCGCCTTCTACCTCCGCGGGTAAAGGTCATCCTCCTGATGACGTTGAATAAGAATTCAACGAAACGTCAAGAATCGTTTCTCGGAAAAACATACGGTTCGTACAAAATATCCACAACCAGTTACAGTTAAATATGTCTAACGACCGTAATAACAACCTTAACTCTTTAACAATATAATTTTTTTTAAATGTCCCTCCTTTTTCCAGAGAAACGTACCTGGCGTAAAAGTGGACAAATACGCTCATATTACGCCAAACTTCAAGCAGCTCTCCCGTAAAATTCATTTTTCGTAGATGTCTTAGCCTACGTAGGAACCGTCAAGTATGTGTTCTTTGTTCTTTGTGTTAATCTGTAACATTATTTTGAAATTTCTACTTGAGAAAAGGGTTGATACCAGAGGCATTAATTCACTAACATTGGTACATTACGCAGCTTAAATTAAATT